>VXBQ01002607.1:390677-509086 GCA_013400175.1 Phainopepla nitens
CGCGGGGCTCGGGGCATCGGCCCTTTCCCCGTCTCGGGGCTTCCTTGCCGCGTTTTGTTCGCTCGCTTGCTGCGCGCCTCGCCCCGGCGGTGCCGGGAGCCGGGCTTTCCCGTGGCCCCGCGCTAAGGAGAGCGGAGACCTGCCCCGCCAACTGCTGGTGGTGCTGCCGCCGCCGAAACTCCCCGATATCCCCCCCGCTCCCTTTAGGGTTTGCGGGAGGGCCGGCGGATGGGCAGTTGGCAGAAGTGCCACCCCGGAGTGCTGCCACCTTCCTGCTCCTCCGCGGCGGGGATGTGCGGCGGCGGCCGGGCGACCGTGTGCCCGCGGGAGAGCGGCCCTGCCGAGCCCCGCCGTGCCCGCAGCCCCTGGCCAGCCCGGGAGACCCTCCCTGGGGGGCAGTGCGGAGCCGCTCCTGCCCCGGCTCCGCGCCGGGGAGAGGCGCGCACGCATGGCTCTCATTGTATAACTGTGGTACTGCAAGCCGGGGCTGAAACTGTGGCATCTTTATAAGAACAGTTTGCAGTTAATTGGTTTGGCAGATGAACTCCTGCACAATCCTCTTGCCCGCTTCTGTTGCTTAAGTGCCAGCGCCCCCTCCCACCCCTTTTCCCCTCTTTTCTTTGAAGCGTCGCATAACTCTGTATTGCCAGCAGGATGGAAAGTGCTGATTCAGCAGCCAGGAGCCCCACTCCATCTGAAGTGGTGGTCTGCCTGAAATGCTCCCATTTGTTGAAATGGGAACATGTGTTGCTGGTATGTCAAAGCAGCGTTGATCAGGTTTTCTAAAACAGACCCAAAGAATGTGGTTTGCTTTTCTCTTCACCAAGGCAGGATGAATTTGGGGTTGGGACAGAGCAGGAGGCGGCAGGATAGAAGGGATGTGGGCATCTGCCACCTTCAGTTACATTTCTAGGGGGCAGCTGAAATTGTTTTGCCTTGTAAAGATGCTTGTGTGTTTTAACAGAGATGTGGGATGTGTAGCAAGGACACATTAACACTCCAGCTCCATCTATTCCTGTGCTCTGAGGCTAGTAGTTGTACTTACAGCTCTAGAAAAGGTACAGAGAAGGGCAACCAGGCTAATCCTAGGATTAAAAGGAGTGAGTTATGAGGACAGGTTAAAAAAAAAACACCACAAACACACGGCGATTAGAAAACCTGCTTGGAAAAGGGGAAATATGCTTGAAACTTTAGATGAGAGCTCTGGTTGTGCTCCATGATCGTTTTGGGGCTGAGGCAGGGTGCAGGAGGTAAGCAGGATGCTCTTCCCATGCTGTTAGTCTTCCTCCAGAGCTTAACCTCTCAGAGCAGCATAAGAAGGAGAGCTGTTCCAGAGCTGTATCCATCTGGCTGCCTTCATACCGGTATACCTTAATATCAGAGCTGCTGGGGTTTTCTTTCTTGGACACCGGACTCTTTTTTAAATTCAGCACAGTGTAGAGCAAACAGCAGAGCCTGAAGAGTACTGTTTGGTAGCCTTACTGTAAACTGACAGAGCAGCAAACCCTGACGCTTGCCTCTGGTGATCATTTTACCATGTTACGGTCTGATTTATTTTCTTCCCTTGGATGTTATTTGTTCTTCAAGTAGGTCTTGTTTGCCCTGGCTACATATTAAAGATCTTGCGGTACTTCCATGGTTTTCCTTGGTTTTGTTAATCAAACTATGCCCTCTCTTAGCACTGTGTGAGTTGGCTTTTATCCTCACATACAGCCACACCTGGATTTCAGTAGCGTATTCCTGTGCTTTTTTAATGCATAGTCGAAAAGTTCTGCTTAAATGCAAAATGGATCTCTGCATCTCAGTTCTGCTGAAGTGTATAGTGTGCACTCTGTGAATAAAACAAGTGTTTGCAGCCCTCTGTCTTGCGAGTGCTTAAATGACTCTAGCAAGAATCGTTATGAAGGGGTTTTAGAAATCTTTGGTTATGTTCTCATCTGTCCTTGGGATGTTAAATGGGCAAAAAGTATCTGGATCTTTCTGGCAAAGGTATCCTTCCAAGGCGGGGAGTTCCCAGCTGGCAGAGGAGAGGCATAGCTGGGTCATGCACTGCTTCTGCCAGCAGCAGCAGAGTGTTGCTCTGGGAATTTGTTTTTCTGACAGCCCCAAATGAGCAGATGTTCCTCTAGACTATGAGGCACCGTCAGCTTCCCTGGGCACACGAAGCAGTGGTACCTGAGAGGCTCCTGGGTGGTGTCACTCTGGTTGGGACCCTACTGTTGCTCCCTTTTGCTGTGCCTCTCTGCATGTGGTTATGGAGGTGATGGTGTGAAATGAGGCCAAATTTCTGGGTATAGCTTTTGCTTAGACCAGCTCAGCTCTGTCTTGGAAAGTGTGTGTGTATGTTTGTGTGTGAAATGCACTTAGGTGCTTCTTCAGACCACTGAAATGTGGGATGGGGAAAAAGGTGGAGGGGTGCCTTTTGATGTCCAGTGGTATGCATTTTTAGGATGCATTTAAGTATTTGCTCAATTAAAAATTTCACTGGGTGCAGACAAACACTGTGGTGAAACCCCTTACTATTTTCTCCTGGCCTTTTTATTCTAAACTTCTGAGTGAACTTTGTTAATGGGGTCAGGGGAAAAGCTTCTCTTCACTTTGTGCCAACACTTCTGTCCAAACTAAGACTAAGGAAGCCTGCTTTTCTTTGGATTTATCTCAGCTATGAGAGTATTGATGCCAGTTCACAGTGCAGTGTTTCTTAAGTGTGCCCACCTGGCCCAGTGTTTTCATAAACAAGGAAGATAACTCCTGAGACCTCTGCCTCTGTCAGGCTTGCATGCATCTTGCCAACTGGCTTGGCTACAGCGTGATTGCATAAGCCTCCTTCTGTAGGAAAGCAGGCTAAGAAGTTAGGATTGTTTTTCCTGGAAACTGGACCTGCTCCTGGCCATGTCCAAAACATACCGGTTGCAACTCTTCACCCAGGGAAATCTAGGAATGGGGATCCTTTACCAAAAAGTTGAAACCCCACAATCTTTTTTAGGAATTACAAGGAATGAGGTTGCCAGGGAATCCCTTTATTAGTATTGAGCTTTATTCACAGGTTTGCTATCTTTATACTGCCTGCTGGTCAGGAGAGCATGTTGCAATCTAAACTTGGATGTGGCAAAATAGTCTTGATTCCCATTACTTTTTCTCCCAAACCAGTGGTTGTTTTGAAACATTATGAAGTAAACAGATGCCACCTCACTGACTTCTTCTTTATACATGTTGAACTGTGCACTTCTGAACTAGTCCTGTGCCAGGTCTTTCCTATTCTCATGCCATCTGTTGAATTGGACAGCAGTTCTCCCTTTAGCTCAGTATGGTTCCTCTGTCGCACTGGTAATGTGGAGAGTGCTATCCTAGAAAGCCAGATTCCACTATGAGAACAGCGTTAAAGAAAACTGTTGATCAGTATGAGGCATCCTGTCTACACACAGTCTCTTAATGTCTTCAGTAATGAAACAACTAGAATAGCCTGACATTGTAAGATTTGATTGGATATATTCAATATTCCCTTTTCTTATATGCTTTATTTCCCTGAATACCATCTTGTCAGCAGGTATGTGTGTAGAGAGACAGATGCACGCTACATTTTTTGTACAGATCCATTCATCTGAAAATGGTGATGTTTATGGTTTTTTAGAAGCTTTTGGACTTCAAATGTTCATAGGAGCACTGAATATCAGTGCCAAGGTGTCCTGAAACTCCTTATTAAAGAGATGTTCACATTCACACTGATGTGCATCCATTGACCGAAAACTTCCTTCCCTCTTTGCCGTCCTAGGATCTTTCATAAGTCACAGATGGATTAGTTCATACAGAGCATATGGATGTGGCTCTCAGGACTGAAGGCATAGCAAGTTCATCCTCTGCTTTAGAGTAGTGCCCTTGTGAACAGTTCTGTCTTTCCTCGTCTTTGTTACAGAAAAGACCAGGGAATTCTGTTTAATGGTGAGGAGTCACTCACAAAAAGATGAGATTATAAGCATTGGGTGAGTCACTTTCCGTTAGAAGGTGACATCAGCTTTATGGCTGCTGCTTGGGTTTTTTAGGCAAGCAACCTGTAGTGGCGCTGATCAGAGACTCAGGTGTGGATTGAACAAAAATATAGTCAGGATGAATAACCATGGGTTCTTCAAAGCCCAACTCAAGTGCTCATTTACAAGTCAAGAGAGCTTTTAATGAAACCTGCTAATTGCATCCCAATTAGTTAACCCATGGGGAATGCAGATTACTGCTCCTGAATGGCTACAGCAAAAGCTGTCATGAAGATCAGTTGTTTTAAAGTGGATGATCTTTTTAGCAGAGTAGGACACCTTCTCCAGTATCATGGCTAATACAACATGTAACTACTGCTGTGAGTAAGTGTGAGGGACCTTCTTCTTCCTGAATCCTTTCAGAAACCTTTGGTAAGTCATTATATCCCTGGGTATCAAATGATAACTTTGGAGCGAGTAAAATGGTAGAGGAAAATGTGTGGTTCTCTGACATATGATATGATGTAAATTTACAGGTTATATCAGGCTTATAGATTGCCAGGCTAGATCTGGAATAATCTAGGCACATGGCATGAAAGTCTACCTCACTGATACTGAGAGAGGTGAAATGTGTCTCTTTTGGAACTCTGCAACTTTTAAGACTGCTGCTTTTGAGATTATGCTGTTTCAGGTATGATGGGATAAGGCATATTTCCTAGAGTAGTTTGACTTCTTGGAGAAAGGATCAGTGATGAGAAATTCCCCCTTTACCACATGATGATGGAACAGACTCTGTTTATTCTTCCCTAAAGTGGGAACTGGGGAGAGGGTGAGGGAGTTGAAAGTCTTGATTATATTGTGCTGTATATTTCTGAAAAGAGCTTTGGGGCAATGGAGATAGTCATGGTCCTTGGATGCAGAGGTGATGAGTGCCCTAGAAAAACTTACTGGGAACACTGCAGCCATCTACATTCTTTTCTTGTGGGCAGATGCTGTAGAATATTTGAGAAAGACACACTGTGTCCTGTTTCTGTTTTATTCTTTTGTTGCACTCCAGGGGAAGACTGCAAGAGCTTTTCCCATTATCTTACCCTCCTGCTGTTGAGCTGTCATCCTTGGGCCAAGAGCAACAAGTTCAGCAGCCATCTTGATCTTAATGCCCAACAATTGCATTAATGGTTGCAATATTAACCGTTGGACAGTTTTGTTGCTCCAGCTGTAATATTCAAACAATGAATTTCTTAGTGAGTCTGTTTCAGCTTTTTTGGAGGCCAAATCCAAGGACCATGGGGACATTGCAAAAAAGACAGTTTTGCACAGACCGAGATGAATGGGGTAATTGTAAACACATGTTTGGTTAAACCACTAGCAAACCAAACTCTCATTCTTCCCAGCCTCCCTCAATGCCAGCTTCTACTAGCTCATAACAGGACAAAAATAGGAAATGACTTTCCTGGCAGACAAACCATAGAGGAAATACCATACCATCGTGTTGGAATAAACCTATAGCCCAGTGGGAAGGAGCTCTCCTGCTGAGCAGCAGTGGAGATTTCTAAATTTGTTCACACAGTAAACATCAGAGCATGGTCCTTGCACTCCCTTCACGCTCTTGCTGCAGAATTTGTGTCAGCAGAGAAATCTGAGAAACTGAGTGTCCACATCCAAGCTGAGCCTGTGGTTGCTGAAGGCAGCTAAGTAAGGGTGAATAATACTCCAAGAGACCAGTATCATTCTTCTGCTTTGTATCCCTGGTGAGAAAATCAATAAGCAAGGAGAATCTGTAAGTCTATACTCTTTTAGTGGTGGAGATTAGCACTTGATGAACACTTAGAGACTTCTTTCAGTGCTCAGCATCTAAATTCTCCCTTTTGATGGCTTGATCTAGTCACTGCAGCTCTGTCCAAACTCATGTTGTTGGTTTGTAGCTTAGACTGAGTTTTCAGAAGTTACTTTTTTACTTTACTTAACTTTAATTCTAGGTCATCTTCAGGTATTAATTTAAATTTTGAAACTGTGAAGAAGGGAGTCCATTAAATGTCACCCAGATCTTTCACTGCTGATGTTGCTGTTGGTGTCTGTGGTTCTGTGATTCTGATTGGACACTTAAACGTATTTTTGGTCAGGGAGTTGCAACTGGCCTTTGTGTCTGTGCGTGCTTCATATATTTGTAGATGTCAAAACTTACTGGCAGCAAGGATTTGAATCCTTTATTAGAGAAAAAACTGCTAGAAAAATTTTCCCAGATACTGACTTTATTGGAGGATGGTAGGACAAGATAGTTGTGTATTAGAAAGGGTTGGAGAAGAAGTTTTCAAGGCTGAAATAAAAATGGGGAGGTAATTTTTTTTTCCTTCCTGCTTTCTTCTTTCCTTCTTTTCTGTGATGTTCATCTCTGCCAAGCTACTAGGTACAGAGTCAGATAGAAGAATGTTCTCTCTCCTTAAATGGAAATTGAGAGAGGGGCTAAGAAGGGCTGGGGGAAGGTAAAATCTGTAGGTTGGTCTTGCTTAGTGTACTGTTAAAGCTCTGAGCATCCTTGGAAATGAATGAGGAGCTTTTATTATATCAAAGCACAAGTGTTGAATTAGACTTCAAGGAGTTGGAAAAGCTAAAAATTCAGAAGGCTTTGGCACAAGAGAAAAATATCACAAGCTTTCTTAGAAGGCCTGCTTTCCCTTCTGGCTCAAATGTATTAAAGTCCATTTAGGAGAATGTTAAGGGAGAAATATGTATTGCAAGACCATCGATTATTTCTGAATTAATGTCTTGAGGGGGATCATTCTTCATTCTAATAGCTGCTCATGCTGACATCACCGGAGATGTCAGGGGATTATGTCAGAATTCAAGCCTTGATATTGTGCAGAACAATGGCTCAAGTGCTGGCAGATGCTTTCTTGGTGGGTCAGGTTGCTTTTATTTATCCTGTCCATCTCTAACTGTGATGTTCCAGTTATTGTACATTGTCACAGCAAGAGATGTAGTAAACAATTTCCAGGAGAAGCATATCTGTGCAGCATGATTGAGGACAAAGTACTTCTTGCCTCTGCATCTTATGCTAATGGCAGATTTGCCATCATCTAGATGCACAATGCATGCATTTTTAATGCTTAATGAAAAAGCTTACCACCTGTAACATTGTCATCTTTTGTTTTGTGTTGTTATTTGTTGTATTATTTTTTAGTCACTCCAAGAATTCTGAAGTCAAAAAGTTGAGGCCAAAAGTGGGTGGGTTTGCTGGTGAAGGTTTTTTTTTCCCCAGCTCTGTTGGTTGGTTGGTTTGTTGTTGTTTTTCGTTTTGCTTTTTTCCCCTCCCTGGCTGTTGGGCACCTAGCTATAGTTTTTAAATGGTGATTATATTGAAGGCTCTTGTGGTTTAACCTGTCAGGCAGCCAAACACCACACAGTTGTTCACTCACTTTCCCCCTTAATCAGTGGGATGGGGAAGAGAATTGGAAAGAAGGTGAAACTCCTGGGTTGAGATAAAGACTCTGTAGGAGAACTGAAAAGGAAGGTAAAATAGTAAAAAGTGAAAAAGAGTATACAAACAAGTGATGATCAGAGTAAATTGCTCACCACCTGCTGATTGATGCCCACCCAGTCTCCAAGCAGCAGGCCACTGCCTCTCTCCAGTTTTTTTGTTCAGTGTGATGCCATATAGTATGGAATATTCCTTTGGCCAGTTGGAACAGCCAGCTGTTCCAGCTGTATCCCTTCCAGCCTATTGTTCACCCCAATTCTCACTGGTGGGGTGAGAAACTGAAGAGCTGTTGACTTGGTGTGAGGGTTACTCAACAATGACTACAGCATCAGTGTTATCAGTATTATTCACATACTAAATCTGAAACACAGCTCTGTACCAGCTTCTAGAAAGAAAATAATTCTACCCCAGCTGAAACCAGGACAGTCCTGTGAGGGGAAAGCAATCAAAATAGTCCTTTACGATGCTCTAGAAATGAATAGCACAGTCCGTGTGATTTTCATGAACTGATTCTTTTGATATACTTTACTGGTAGGCTGTTGTAACATTACATGTAATCATCACATTTAGCAGTTGAGGTTTTCAAAGAGGCATTGTGTTTATTCTCCAAAAGGCTTCAAGAGAATTGAGCAGCAAGACTGTGAGATGAGCTGTAGGAGTGGAGAGCAAATGCTGTTTGAGTTGCTGACACCTCTAATATGTACTCAGAGTTATTTCACATTC
Organism: Phainopepla nitens; assembly: GCA_013400175.1. Classification (NCBI taxonomy): domain Eukaryota; kingdom Metazoa; phylum Chordata; class Aves; order Passeriformes; family Bombycillidae; genus Phainopepla; species Phainopepla nitens. The sequence goes on from VXBQ01002607.1 coordinate 398,844, forward strand.
GGTATGCATTTTTTTGTTCTAGAGCTGATGCTATAAAAGGTCAGGAAATATCTCTGTGGAGTTCCTTGCTAGCAAAGGTGGATTACACTCTTAACATAGGGGAGGAGCATTGCAAAGGCTTTTGCAGCTGATAGAGTTTAGGTGTGTGGTAACGCTTGCAATGCCTTGTTGAGTTGTTGGATAATTTTCTTCCCCAGTGTCCTTTGAAAAACAGTATTGATACAGCCTTCAGTAGGAGAGTGGCATTGCAAGATGTCTTGCTAGTCTAAGCCTTAGCTAATTATGGTAAACGTGCAATTTGTCTTCATTTTCTTGGAAATGATTCCCCTCTTCTTCCCAGGAGCAGGAGAAGTTCTCAAAGGTGTTTGGAAAATGGATGATTTTGAAAAAAATCAGTGAAAGAGTCCTGTGCTGTAACAGCCTGACTTGGTTTTGCTTGTATTCATCTTTGAGAACTTCTTGGGTCTTTCATGTCTAACAATCCAGCTCTTCCTGTGCAAGATCTATTCCCCAGGAGTCTCATTTAAAATTCACGTGAGCTAAGGTGACATATCTGTAGGTGATGTGAAGTTGCCTTGCAGGTCAATTTGACAGTGCTCAGTAGAGTTTCAGGAAGGCAGCACATATGCAGCTGTCAGAGAGACAGTTCACTTTTACCTCTGAGTATTTAAATACTAATTTTTTTGTGTGTGTGTAAGCTCTGCAATTTGAAGAGGTGAAAAAAACTTTTCCTCTGGAACAGAGGCACATCTTCATTTCTCAGAGGATGTGGGCCATACTAAGACTGCTTCCAAAAGCTGACAATGTTTCGTTGGAGTGTTTGGGTGTCTTACCTTGGGCCAGCTTGGTGGTGTGTGCATGGCTGACTCTAACTGGTTAGGAAAGATATCCTGTGTACTTGTTTTTTTCTGGGATTGGTTTTCTTCTGGGTTAGAGGATGGGATCAGTTCCTGGAAGCATGTGGTGGGGCCGCTGAGGTGAGGTGCTCTTCCAGTGAAAGGAAGAGAAATGAGAAAGAGAAGAATAGATCAAATCTCTTTTCAGTGGCAGCAAACTGCTGGGCCAGCTTGGCAACCCACTGACTATTTTTTTGTTCTTTGTAAATTTGAACAAATCTTATGGAGCTACACAAGCAAGCAAGCTAAAGACTATGCCTGACTTCGTAGAGGGTCTCCAGAGCCTGCCTGTATTTGCAAGGTTGAAGGGAGTTTTCTGCAGTGTGTGGAATTACCCTTGTGTTTGATCTCTTTGCTGCCCTGGAATGTGGATCAAAGTGATGTTGTCTTTATTAATGTCTTTTTAATTTTACTTCTTTTTTTTTAATAAAATGGACCTATGGTGCTGGGTTGTCTTCTTAAAATGAATATGAAATGTGTCAGTGCTAGGTGAGGTTTTTTTATTGAGCAACTCAGCCGTAACAAAAATGTTATTATTTCTCTTGTACATTTAAAGAAGGTAAAAATAGCACCTTCACAGATTCAGGAGATTATGTAAGTTATGTGTAGCTGTATCTCATTATATGATCGTCATGAAACAGAGCAACTGAGGAAGCAGCTGATAATAAATCCATCATTATTCATATTATGAAAAATAGCAAGCATAATAGCTGTTCAAACACCAGAGATTTGGTTGACTTACTCTGAAACATAGTGGTAAAACATTCGTTTCAGACCAGTTACCAGCTGAAATGTTTTTTTTTCCTGGAATGTCTCATCTGTTCCCAGTCTCAGAATCCCAGAACTGCCTGTGAGCTGGTTCAGCCATTCTGCTCTGATCAAGAAGGGTTTCTGTAGCCAAAGTCAAATAAAGGCATTTGAGGTGACTGCTCTGGTGTCTGCTAGGAAATGGGCTTTTGATGGCTGTGGGGCAGATCTGGCCCATGAACTCCTGTGAGTCCTGAGGGGCTGCCTTAGAGCTGCAGTTTCTCAGCCATGCTAAAGCTAGTTTGCTTTAGCCTGAAAAAATCCCAACCAGCCAACAACTCTACAGACTGAAAACCAAAATAAGTTCTTCAGTAATTTCAGTTATTATTGTCTGTGGTAAATGTGGAATGATTTTGGGGGCAAGGTGACATGTCATGGCTTTTCTTCATTTTACCAAACAGAGTTTGGGAAGACTTGGAGTTCAGGTTCTTGGGTTCAGGATTGCACAGCAGTGACTGGGATTTCTCTTCAGAAACATTTCTAAATAGTTTTTTCCATAATTTTAACACAAAAATGATTGAGTTTTGACTAGCTCAGTCCTGGCTGAATACCAATTCCATTGTCTGTCGACTCTTGGATGGATGGATGGAGGAAGAGATCTTTTTCTCAGCCTTTGTTACAGGGACTTGCCACCATCTAAGTCCCTGTAACAAAGTCCCTGTCTTTTGCAAGGTCATTTGGAGAGTGACAAAAGGTGTATTAAATGTTCTCCCCATACCCTGTGTTTTACTTTGAGCACTCTCTCTCAGCTGCTGACTGAATTTCAGATTTTATAAGAAATGCTACTCATGATGCTTCAGTTGCTCTGCATAGCTGTATTAGGTTTTGGGGCTGTCCAGGTGAAGGAAGTAATGAATGAGCAGTAATTTCATGGGCTCACTAATGTGGTTGTGTACAAATAGCAAGTTTCTTCCTCTTCTTGGGATATCTGGCCGACTTGTATGCTGTCCTTCAGCCGTGTCATATCTGTACTGACTTTGGCAGTGGTTCAGAGAAGATTCATCCAGCCAGAGAAGCATTCATGGGACGAGTACTTTTAAAAATTAATTGCTTAATTTATTTTTTTAAAGTGTGTGGGGACTGAAGCTTTCTTCCTGTGTGCAGCTGTGGCTTGTCTAAAGTCAGTGTTTGACTACGGATCAAGTGGTGTGGTCTGAGTGAATTTTTGCTTGGACCTGTGTTAGAGCCATAAATTGTTGCATTGTGTGGGCTGTGATGCGTTCATCCAGTACCTGGTCTTAGTCACCTCTTCCTGCCAATATCATCTAATTCTGCAGTTGTATCTGTGTGAAACCAAGCAAGGAAGTGTGTGCTTTGTGTGAGGAACTCGAGAACTCTTTAAATCCTGACTTACCGTCTTGAGAACCTGGCGGTTTCCCAAGTGGAATATATATGTACACTAGATATATTACTATGTTATACAGCCCTTTTATGGTGTCTGAGAGAGGTGTATCTCCTCTGCAGTTCAATGCATGCAACACTTCTTTGGAATCCCTGGGACCTTAGGATGAAGCCTATCAGCAGTGTGGTGTGTGCAGGGCTGTTCTGAGTGGGGCTGAGGGGCTGCTGGGCTTAGTGGTGGTGTGGAAGCTTTGTAGGGCTGTGGCTGTGCGTGGAGCTGAGAGGCTTGGAGCAGGGAGCTTCAAGTTAAGTTCCTAGAGTCTTCTGGGTTCCTTTTAAAAGCAGAGCTGCAATGGGGTAACTGAGGATGCCTGACACCTTAGCCATGTCAAATGAGGTTCGTGGAAAACCAAAGGACTGAAAGGTTTTATTATAAGTGATTTTTCACGTGAGGTGCTGTCTCTGAAATCTGTTAGCAGTTTAAAATTAACCAAGTATTCTAGGTAGCTTAAATGAATTTTAATGATTCTCTGCTACTTTTAAAAGTCTATTTACAACCTTGTTGCTTTGAGTGCAGACTAGATTGCAAGTGTTTTATTTTATCAATGGAGATGATTTCTTAGCATGGCAGTAATCTTCCTAAAGATTTGCCTGGTCAATGAAGTAACAGGATTTGTATAAACCAAAGCAGAGCAATCTGAAGTAGCTGTATCTGAAAACTGACCCAACCTGTAAAGCTTTGAATTTTCATGTCATCTTCCATTGCGAAACATCACAAAGTCTCCTGCTGTTTTGCATCCTGTAAGAAAGAATTGAGCCATCCCATTATTAGGGAGGAAAAACTGAATACTGACTAAAGGTCTAAAATTTACCTAAGAGTATAAATGAAGGCCAACTAAAAATGGTTGGATATTTTTTTTATGGTGATACATACTGAAAAGTAAATATTAGAAACTATTTCAGTCTGTTTTTCAGCATTTGATTAGCAGTTTGTGAGTGACCTCTCTGCTCATATTTGTGTTTTGTAGCATTGGGAGGGGAGAGGGAAAGCTGCTTTTAAGGAGCCATGCTAAGAACCTGGAAGAGAAGGCCCAAGGAAGGGCAATATTGATCCAGCTCAACTTTTTTATCCCCTTGATCTTTTGGAGTTTTTTTCCCTCATTGTGCACCCACTTCTTTGGCAGTGCGAGATGAGAAGGAATCAAATTGACTTCCACAGACATGTGTGGCTTTCTAGTGTGATGTAGGGAAGGCAAAGTAGGCTGTACCGCCAGCCTTCTCTGGTGAAGATGATGTGATGGGTGGGAGAATGTCTTAACTCACAGCATGGCTAAATCATGGCTCTGAAAATGATTACTGATGTGATTGTCTCTTTGGAGTAATGCTAACACTTTCTTGGAGCTGCTATGAGGCATCTGTATGCGAAAAGCCTGCAGTTTTTGGTGGATGTGTTTTGCCTGTGTGGTGGTTTTATCACTCTGTGTTTGCTCCCACGTCCCAGCTCATGGAAGTTAAATTCTCTCAGAGATGATGGCTCCTCCAAAGGTGGAGGAAGTGTTAGGGAAAAAATGGGGAGAAGAGGAATATTTATACCACAGTGCATAGTAAACATCCCACTTGTGATACAGGTAGCTAAGTTGTGTCTAAAACTTGGACTGACTTTAGTCCTGGTCTAAACAACAAGTGTTGCTTTGAAGTGGATGTTTGTGTGCCGTGGCCTAGTGGCCATTTGGACAGTCAGGGGTTCCAGGGATAACCACATGGTGAGGCACCTGAGCAAAAATGCTTCTGCTTAATGCAAACAGTGGCACAGTTGAACTCTGTGAAATAGCAATGTGTGCTTACCTTTCTTGACTTCAAGTGTCTACACCTACTGATTTTATTTTTTAAAACAAATTTATTTTTCTTTCTTCTGTTATCCAGCCCTGTTACTATTTATGAGTGACTAGTGCTTTGCCTTTGTGGACTGTCAGCCTCGTGCTCCAAGATCCCTATATCTGCAACTGTAAATGTGTAAAGTGGAGAGCAGAGGGTCACTCCTGATAGAGAGGGATGGGCACTGCCACTAATCCTATAAATCCATAGTAAGTCCCTCCCATGCACTGAAGCCTGATCTTAACTCCTACATCTTAACATCTACATCTTCCTTTGCTGTGATATTTACATATAATTCCAACTTCTTAAAACAAGAGGGAGCTGGATCTAGTCAGATTTCAGGAAAAGTGCATGAGCTAGCCTTATGAATATTTATCTCTGCATCAGCATCTTACTCAGGGATACTCAGGAAAAGATGACGAATGACTGTCTTTTTGACATGCGCAGTATAAAGCAAATGCAATTCTAAAGCCTCCCTTAAGCCTCTGTGGCATGCTTAAATATCTTCCAGTTGTGTGGTTAAAGGCTGAAATAAGTCTTGTACCCTGGATTTGGGAGATTTGTGAAATGTCTATCCCCATCTACTTCCATTGATGCAAATGGTGGAGGTCAAACTGGTGTTTGGGGAGGGGGGCTGGAGAGAGAAAATTGGCTGAATAAGATGCTAGTGCTTGCAGTTATGTCTAATCAGAGTTCATTTCCTGTAGATATTCCCAGCAGTTTTGCATAGTGATAACAAATGCAAATGCAGTTTGGAATACAGTGGTGCTCACAGTCCATGAGCTAAAAGAAAATTGAAGGGCTTGAGGTTTTGTTGGTTACCCCTGCCCCCCCCAGCTTCCAGAGATACTTGCTAGTGAATAAGTGTTAGTGCCAAGCTTCGGAATGATAGAATTGCACCTTGCAGTCCTGGCTCCAGTTAGTTGCTGTGGTAGCTGTGTATAGATAATTATCTCCTACTGTCTTCTGCAAGAAGAAATTTCTCTGTTCCTTGTATCTTTCAAGAACCTGAGAGGCAGTGGAACTAGGAGATTTTTGATCTCTGGGTTGTAGATTGAGGCTAAGCATTAAAAAATAAACATGACATTACAGTCAAAGTGGTGGCTCTGCTGTTTGTACTCCAGAATGAGACTGAATAGCAAAATTGATAGGGCTGAGGATATGGCCTGTGTGTCTCTTTGTTGTCAGGTTCTGGTTTGTTTGTGGTGTTAGGATATAGCTGGATCCATGTATCAACAGAGGTAAGTGCCTGTGTTACACTTCTTGAAAAGGTATTTTAGCACCTCAGGTTTTGAGTTGATTTGGGGTTTTCTTNATTTTAGCCCTGAAGGTTACAGTTGGTATGCAGCTTGTTGGTATTCTCATTTTGGGTGCTGTGCTTTGAAGAAAGAGAGGAGACAATATGTCTGTTAAGCTTATTTTTCTTGTAGCACGGTGCTAGATCTGGAGAGGAGGCTTGACACAGGTAAACCAGTCAATGAAAAGCCAGGGTGTAGTTGTGTTTCTGGTGGCAGCAGTGGTTGGGGGAAACTGCTTATTTGTCACACAGTCTTGGGTATTGACTCACTGTTTTTTTTCTGACTTGGTGCTTTATCTTTTCCCTATGCCCTCACTCCACCCAGTACAGTTATGTTTTCCGAAATCTTTGCTTTTTAGACCTTTCTGTTTCTTCTCAGAGTTGTGGGCATGGAGAAGATATAATTCCGTCTTTCTTTGCAGCAGGCTTTCATAGATTTGAAAGATTTCATCATGACCCTTACTTTTGCTTCTTTTGGATGAGCTCCAGTTAATTCTGTTTTTTCTTTTTTCCTCCCAGATGTCATGTTTTTCTAATTCTGTGATGTTCCTATTGCTTTTGCTTGGATTCTTTCCAGTTGATCTTTTCTGAAATTTGCTGAAGATTGGGTACAGCTTCGTGCTGGAAGCTTTATCGGCCACAAGTCGAGCAGAACTGTTGCTTCCTGATTCTCACATATGTTCCTCTATACATTCCTCCATGATATTTGCCTCTTTCTCAACAATGAATTTTCCAGTTTCTAAAACTTACTTTGTATTAAGTCTTCCAGCAAGCTGACTGCTTTAAGTTAGCAGCTTCCCCAAGTTTAATGAGTGTCATTTTTCTCCTTCATTATCTAGATCATTAGTGTTAGTGTGGGACCAGGGCAGATCTCTGCAGAGGTTATTCTACATGTCAGGCTATTATGTATTTCAACCTTTTTTTGACGTTCCAGGGAAATATAAGTCAGTGCAGTTGCTCAGTCACTTTCCAATCTGCCATAAGATGACTATTTGCATTGATAACAGTATGACAGAGTTTTCTTATATTTTTGTAAGAATGCATTTGCATCTTTTGATGTGGTTTTGCTAATGTCAGGATTCAGATTCAGTGTCTACTGCTTCTGTGTTCCTAAAATAGATTATTCTGACATAGTAGGATGGTGAGTCGGTTTGACTTGGCTTATACATAAATAACCAGTTTTTGTTGAGTTCAGTCTTTTCTTCTTGGTGCTAGCAGATGGGTTTAATGGCAAATGTGCGAATTAAGCGACAAGTATCATTCTTAATGTTTTTCTTTCCACTCTTTTCCCCTCCCACTTGTGTAGGAAATCACTGTTTGCCATCCCCCAGCCTCTGCTACCTTGTCAATCCACTATGGACTTTCAAAAATAACTGCTAATGATTTGAGGCTTAAAAAAAAAAAAAATCCAAACTGTTAAATTCATTACTGAGTTTCATGAAAACCAGCTAATTTGAGAGAAAGTTGATTCATTTTTTTTTCCCCACCCCTTTTCTCCTATCATCGCTAGTAGTAGTTTGGGTTTCTTTGGGGTTTTTGGTTGTTTTATTTTTTTTGCTTTGATCTTGTTACCTGTAGCTTTTCTGAGAAAGTGATGAGTTGACTGACCTTTCTCTTAATCATTATTTTATTGCTGTGGAATTACAGAATGAGTTTTTGATGTCTCTTGTTTCACTTTCACTTATTTTGGTAATGCAATAATTGTCTGCAGGCTATTGCTCTTTTAGTGGAGTGTAATGGATGGCCTTTGCTTGACCTCTTTACCTAGCAAGACATAGACAAACTGTTGCTTGCTTTTTGTCATGTATGGGCAACAGCAAAGCTTAAATACCTTGGGTCTGAGGATTATTTAAAAACTGAAGATGAGAGAGAATGAACACTCAGCGGCAGAGGGCTCTCTTCAAATACAAAGCAAATTCTTTCATCCAGAATCAGTATACTGAAATGGTTAAAGGGCAAATGCCAAAAGGCTGTATTTTTGCCTCAGCTTTTTTGTCAGACTTGGTTTTGAAAACAGCATTTATTTGGTGCCCCTGATCAGCTCAGTCATAATTCAGAAGCCGTGAAAGGTTTTGCATATGTTGCTTCTGCTACTGTCTGAGGTTAGAATAATTGAAAATAGAAAGTACTGAAATACACTGATGAACCCAAAATGACTAGATAATGATATGATAAACTAGAGGCTTAGTCTTGTGTCACCACCAAATCTAGAAGCATGTTGGATAAGGGGATGTTGACAGAGTGGAGAGAGTGAACAATGCTAATGCTGTTCACAAAATAAGAACCCTTCTGAAAAGGAACGTACAGTTTGAAGAACAGATGGTCTAGTGGTAATAGAGACTAACAAATTTTTGTTGGCTGGCAGCCGTCTTTCAGGTTAGGATTTTGTCTTTAAAGCTCTTTCATAGAGTTGACTTCCTTGCTGCAAAGTACTTGGTAAAAGGACAGAGTAAATTCCTCCTGGGAACTTGTTCTTCCTGGTCTAACAAAAACGAAATTACAGTGGAAGCACAAGGTGAGGGGCAATCAACTCATGGTGACAGGTAAAGCTTTGTTGGAGCAGCCTATGGATATTTTGGATTTTGTTCCCTGCACTCCAGAATTAGCATGCTGCAGGACGGTTGTCACCCCTGTGATGGAAGGTGGGAAGACCGACTTGGAAACATGCACATGTCTTCCTTTGATCATCTAATTTCTTCTGCAGAAGAAGCATATTGTTTGTGAGACAGAGCTTACATAATCCTCCTTCTGTGGTGTATGTAAACATATTTAACACAGGCCTTTTGTTTCTTGACTAGTTTAAATTTAATCCATAGTGTATGTGCAGTGTGGAAGGGGACAGAAGAGGGGTGAGTTAGAGTGCATTTCAGATCTATCCTTTCCTCCAGTGCCCTAGAACTTGTGTGAATGCAAACCAAGCAAAATGGAGATAAAATAATCCCATTCTTATCCGCTATCTGTGCCGTAAAAACAAACTGACTGTCTCTAACTAATCAGTGGTATTGGAACCCTCAGTCTTTCCTTGCCGGCTTGATTCTCTTGTTGCACAGTAGCTGGGAGAGAGGCTTTAAATGCAGAATTAGCATATAAGCCTGTGCCATTTTTGGCTGGCTGTTAACGTTTAAAGTCTTTAAAGTCGCCCACTAAAGACAAGGCAGAAGAACAAACGTCGGCCTGGGTATGTGGCATGTGTGTTCTTGTTTAATATCGGAATTTCTGGTATGGCCAGGGCTGCGTGCCAGCTTTGGCAGTACAGGGCACAGTTCAGATACTTAAGTACTGTACTAAAAATAACAGGACTATTTTAAACTGGGACCCAATTAGGGAGAGAATGACTTGTTGCTCTGCAGTAAGTAATCTGAAGTAGCAGGCAGGCTGCAGTGCGCACGTAAACTCGGCTGTTTTGCTTGCGGAGCTGCCAGTTTTGACACGGCTGCCTCACTCTTTTCCTTAGATGCTTTTCCAGAGGTTAAAAAAAAAAACCAAACAAACCAAAACCCAAAAAAAAAAGAAAACCCAACCCAAAATACCCCTTTTCTTAAGTCAGGCTTTATGTGCTTTAGTTCACATTTTGATATTGCAGTGTTTAATAGCATTACAGCTCCTAATCCTCCAGTGTTGGCTTGGGAAATTCCTAGAAGGCAGGGAGCGGGAGGTGAGGAGCGATGCTCTCCCTGACACACTGAGTGAGCTTCACTCTGCCACACAGAAGGGCAGCGAGGGTGAATTGGGGCAGTCAAGGAGCAGAGGAGGGGATGTTTGAAGACAGTTACTTTTCCCTTGGTTTGCCTCTTGGGCATGGAGGAGAAGGGAGTATAGTCCCTGAAATTTGTTGCTGCTGCTGTTGCTTTTCTGTGTCAAGAAGTACAGTGAAAATAACTTGCGCATTTAACCTCCTGAAACAAAGCATTACTTTACACTTCACTAGTTTCTCTCTGGGGGTTTTATTTTTGGTGATGCTGCTGGCTGCCACCTTCTATTAGATCGCTTGGATTTCAGTGAAGCAAGTTAGAGGAATCTGAATTTTTCAGTGCACAGTGTGTATGGGGTGACAGGGAAGGGACAGCATGCTCCAGCATCCAAATCCTCTGGTCTTGGAGTGCTTTTTCAAGTGGTTAGCTGCATCTGATCACAGTTTTCTGCCACTGATCAGAGTGGTTGTGGATGAGGGAATGCTTTATGGAACCTTACGCAAATGCTGCGATGGATAGACTCAAGCTGATGCTCGAGATGAAAGCGAAATGCACCTAAAATTTCTATTTTTGTAGAAGTCTTTCTAGCATGCTATTTTGAGAACATGAAAAAGCCAGAATCATTGTGATGTTGTGACTCTCATGCTGTTTTGAAAGTAGCTCTACTTTTTTTTCTTTTTCAAAATAAAAAGCTGATAAGAGGTGTTCAAGGCTTTCTTCAGCTGTGGTCTCTTAGCAGCTTTCAGTATGGTGTTGGCCTTAAGTTGTGATTTTGGGAGGACTTAATCAGGTTTCCTTAATCATACAGAAGTCATGTTCTTTAAAACCTTAGATTCCAATTTGCTCCTGTCCTGGCCTGAAATGCGAAGGAGGGGTCTTCTAGATGCCCATTATGAAAACAGCACCTTCTGTATTCAGTGCCAAAATGTATTGCTTCATGGATGTAGTAAGCTCCTGGGGAAACAGTGGGAGAGGAGCTTTGGCAAAGCAGGTGACGTTGTGTGTTGTAGAGAGCCAGTGTTTCGGCATGTGCTTGTCAACTTGTGGAATACATGTATTCTACCTTCTGCACACTGCAGCAGCCTGCAGGACTTGCTGTTAGAAGTAAATGTTACATGGAGGATGCCTAGCAACTGTAGTTTTTAGGTCTGTGCCAAATTGTTAAAGGTGCAAATCTGTTAGATTGGTGCAGTGTTTTCTGGGGGATGCAGTGTGACAGTGCTGAGGCGGTGCTTCAGCTCCGCAGGGATGTGGCTGTTCCTCCAGCTCCTCTTCACCAACATCCCCATTAGGTTAATGTCTAGCACCCATAATTCTTAGCCAGGAATATTAATTAAAAAAGAAAAAAATGTTGATTTGAATTCCAGTTGCTTAGGTAGAAGGTCTGTAAGGAGGTTTTTCCCTGCTTTTAGACCCTTCTGCTTCATGGTGAGCCGTGCTGCAGTTATCAGGAGTGTGAACATCTATTACTGTCATTGCTATCCCTTATGAGCTTTCTCCAGTGCTTGCCTATATTATTATTATTTTTACGCATTCATAAATCCAGTCAGCCCACGGGAAAGGTTTTCATGTTTCCTTTTGATTTCAGATTTTCTGAATTTTTCTTTTGAGAGGAAATGCTTATTCTCTGGGCACTTTCTCCATGTCCTCTATAATCGATTTGATGTCTGCCTTCTTTTCCTTCAGCTGTCTCTTTTCTGTGCCAATTTATCCAGGACTGTTAGTTTCTGCTTTAGGAATTCCTCTTCTCTGTACTCTTTCTAATTCTGTTTTACCCTTTCAATGTCATAACAGCCCACAGTTTTCAAGAAGTGGGTGTGCCCTGGGTTTAAAGACTTGTCATGATTCTGCTTTGCTTATGGAAGTTCCTTGATTCTTAATACTGTATTTCCTTGTGCGAGGCTGTCAGCCTTTTTTTCCTACCCTTCCTATTTCCTCTAAGATGATACTTCAAACAAGACTTCAGACTCCTGACACTTACTTCAGTGGTACACACAGGCAGGGTTATTCTTCTAGCACATTGGCTTGAGTTTGTGGAAATTAAATCAGAATTGCCCTTTTGGCTACCCATGTGCCTGTGATCATGAGATCCTTCTGCTGTCTTTTGCATGAAGCTCTAGCTCTGACTGAATGCATCATACTGCTGGCAAACTTTGTGTCACCTCCCTGGTTGTCACATTTCAGAGAGCTTAAGGATATGTTGAAAAGAATGGCCACTATGGTAATTCTGAAGACTTCTTGTATGGAAAAAAGGCTCTGTGTTTTCCTACCTTTAACTGTTATCCTTTGGCTGGGTCTTAAGGGGGGAACCACTCCTACAAGCTACAGCAGCTCAGGAACTTCTGAGAGTCCCTAGGGATAATGCCCACTTGTGTCTCGTTCATGCAGTATCATATGTCATAAACTTTGTGTAGATTTGAGTCATAACTTCTGCAGAAGCTGTACTGACACTTGCTCGTGCCATCTTATTGATTATTCATGTCTGTGTTATCTAGTTTGAGCTAGTTCTTGCAGAAAAGAAGTTTCTTCCTGATTTTTAAGTTCCCTGGATTTACCTTGAACTCATTTCTAAAAACATATAACTTAGCGTCTTTCATGCTATGTCCAAATCCCTTTAGGTATGGCAGGATATATACAGCAATTAACAACTTGGTAGTTTGATGTTTTCCTTTAGAAATCTTGACTGAATTATTTCCATTGTGCAATTTATAACAATCTTTTAATGCTGCTCTTATAAGGTAAGGTGTGAGCAGCTATTTAGTATACATGGTGTCTGGTATAAAAAAACTTAGTTGTTTTTTTTTTTAAATGAACAAACGTAACATCTCTTAACTAAAACTAAAACAGTCCTTACCTTTTCTTTCTGTCAAGAATCCTTGAAGATGTTTGCAGTTAAGGTGCGTTTTGATGTGAGAGGTGGAGGAAAGACTTGATCTGTATTTTGCAACAGAGCTGATGCCATTCTGGTCTGGTCTTTAGGTTAAGTTTTGTGCCCCAAGCTCACTCTGGGCGTTGGCTTGAAGGCGCCATAAACATGAAATTGATCTTCACTATCCCGACTTCTGGGGCTTCCTGCCTTAGGTTATAGGGCATGCCTGCATCAGTACATCCTGGGTTTCATTTCTGGACTTGTGTCCCTCCTCTGTGTTGCCTGGTCTCAAATTACTGGGACACCAAGTTAACATCTTTGAGTGCACTTGGCAGAACAAAGTCAGAGGAATGTACTTCTTGGTCAGGAAACTTAAATCTCCAAGTTCTGCAGCAAAAAGATGGATATAAAATTTCCACACCAGAGTAAGAAGTCAGAGTAAGAAGCCTCCCACTAGCAAAGGAAAAGACTTGGGAAGCTCTCATGTATCTTTTGCAATGTTTCTAGCACATAATTAAATGCTGCTTTCTTGTCCAGTCTGAGAACTTGTTTATGAAACCTAATATTGCCCTGTGAAACTCAACACTTTGCTGCTTAATACTACAGCTTTAGTGATACTCAATGAGGTGGATGGGGTGCTTTGTGTATCAGCTGTTTCAGGCATCCTGAAGGCTAAATACAGCACTTCCTTTGCTGGCACTTGGAAACTTCACCCATTCCTGGGGAGGGGGAAGAAATGTTGGTGTCAAGGCTCAACCCTGTAGCAGATGCATCCTTAAAAAAAATAAATAAAACAGCTGAGTCACTTGTTCATTCTTTTTCTTCCATGCTGCTGGCCAATCCTGATACCCTTGTATTTCACGCAGGAGGGAGAAGGCAGACAATACTGTCTTTTATTATTCATACCCTGCAGCTCACTATCTTCACAGAATATGGGTGGCGTCTGTCTGTCTCCACTTCATGGGAAAGATTAACAACAATTAAGGTCAGCAATTAAGGTTGTGAAAACCTTTGAATAACTGCAACATCTGTTCTTATACTAGAATAAATAAAATAAAGCTGGAGCTCTAATTGCCAACTTGCTCATATCTGTTTTGTAATTGTGGGCTTGTGAAATTCGTATTGTTAACTGGTCCCTTGCTGGCCAACGTCACTGGTCAGCAGTCAGTGCAAACTTGCACGCTTTTCCTGAGAGCCACATGCTGGAAGTGAGGGTGTTGGATGAGAAGTGGGAGCTGTGTGTAAAGTGTGGGTCACTGTGGCAGTGGGGGTCAGGTGGTTCCTGAGATGACTGTGGGCTGTCGTCAGCCCCTTACCTTGCACATAGCAGTTTATCCTCTGAACTTCCCAGTCCCTTTCAATGTCAAATAAAAACATTTTTCCTGAACTGCTCTTGACTCTGACTGGTTTTGCTCTTACTTTGAGACAGAACAGGGTTGTTGATGAGAAGGTTACTTTTTCTCAGCTGGCTGTTGTTTCGTCCATAAGCTCAAATTTGATGGCAAGAGAGCACCTGAGTGTTCTGAGATGGACATGTCTAGAAGTAGTTATTTCCAGTGCTGCCTGACTTGTATCAGAAAAAAAATGATAATCACAAATTAAAGAAACAGAATGTCCTGAAACTTCAGTTAAGACCATTCACTCAAGTAAGGCAATTTTGGTATAATAGAATGTTTCTTGAGTGGAACGTTGAATGTCTGATGAATGGAATAGAACATTCCAATTGGACCTTGGATTATTCAGTCCAACTGTCTGAGCACTTCAGGGTTGACCAAAGGTCAAAGCATGGTGTTAAAGGCATTGTCCAGTGCCTCTTAAATACTGTCAGGCTTGGAACATTGACCACCCCTCTAGGAAGCCGGTTCCAGCGTTTGACTACCCTTTGGTAAAGGAAGTGTTTCTGTGTATGTAGTCTGAACCGCCCTGACTCAGCTGCGAGCCATTCCCACACATCCTGTCACTGGATATCAGTGAGAAGGTTTCTGGTAATGAATGACACATTTGCTTAATTTTATCTGACTGTACAGGGTGATTTCTTAACTTGTCTGCAGTGCAAATGATCAGCAGTGTTGTACTTATCATCCAAAGAATGAAAACTTCAGTGCTGCTCAAGTGCCAGGAGCTGGAGCCTAGTCCTTCTTGGCACATGTGGCCTCCACAGAAGGAATTGTTTGTGTTCCGACTTGGCGCAAAAGCAGTGTGATTCTGCACTTTCCAGTTGTCTTTTTTGGTGTGTTTAAAAGTGGATCTCATTAGGCATTTATACCTTAAAAGGTTTAACTTGCCTAAGACAGATCTGTGTTAAGACTTAGGGATCTATCATGGAAGTCTGGTAGAAAATCAACCATGTTTTTCTGTCCCTTAGACCATGGGAGCGATTCAGGTGCTTGTTTCCTGGTGTGCTCACTATTTCTCCCTCCCCATGCATTAGTAGGGATTTTTCTATAATCCTGAATTTCTTAAATTGAGCTGCAAGGTCTTTTCTGACCAAGTGCTGTGACTTGCTGTCATGGGAAAAATTATATCTGTGTCATTCCTGCTGCTTGCTTGTCCCACTGAGACTGACCAGAGGGCTGCGTTTGGCAACGTGTTGATGCATTTCTGCAGGAGCAGAATATGAGGATGTGCCTGCAGCTTAAGACACAAGATTAGGAAGTTCTGCAACTGTGAGCTTCTCTGGGAACGGTGGCTATCATCACCTGCCACTTCTGTGTGGAGCAGCCTTCTCAAACCTGAGTCTTGAGAGGCATCCAGCTTCAATGAACTTCTGCTTCTATCTTGTGTTTTGGAGAGAAACCTTTTGGGTTTGTATAACGAGAAGGTTGTCATTTAGTTAAATGGGAGAGTCCTCATGAAAATTGTGCTGCTCATTTTAGGCTGTTGACTTATACCAGTTATTGGACTGGAAAAGATGCGTAGGCAAAGATGTTGCAGGAAACAAATGTGATAGTTTCCAAGCCATAGTGAAATTTATCTAAGACCAGTAATGCCATAAAGAGGAGAGAATATTGGGCACTGGTGGTAAATTCTGTGGTACTGCTGTCCATTTGAACAAGATGAGGAATATTACAAGGTAGTGATTGCTGAGATCTGTAAGCATCAGAGCATTAGGTGAAGGGAATATTCTCCCTCTTCCAGTGACAGAAAGTAGCATGAAAGCTTGTGGGAGGTATTTGTGTAAAACAGGCAGTTGTGTGAAGCCATCTCTTCATGCAGAGCTGGTTTTTAATAAAATAGAACCACTAATTAGCAAGGCTGAAATGAAAATCGAGACTTTTCTGGTGCATCTGTCAAATTGATTGTATTAATGATGAGTGAATGCTTTTATACATCAAAATACAAAGTAACAAAAAATTTTTTGGAATTGTTATTTTATCTATTAACAGCAGCAGTTAGAAATTCAAATTTCTGATATTCACAGAGGCTTTTGCAAGAGAGCTCATCCACTCCTTTGATAAATGTTTTGTTTTGTTATACTGCAGTGTATTTTGGGAGAGGGAGAAGTTTTTGGAAGAGCAAAGTATGAACAAAATCTCTGCATCAAGCAGCAAAAGAAACTCAGGGAAGAAAACTGAGATTTTTTATTTTTCATGAGGTCGACTGAGTTCTGCCATGTCATCTTGCATTCTGTGCTGCTGCTAAAGAGTCTCTTCATCTAGAATTTATGGAGTTAACAGGCACATGTAGGTGCATGTGTGTAGTATATGTGTATAATATATGTATTGTACACATATGATGAAATTAAACCCTAAAAGTTACTGGGAGAAGCTGAAGCTTTTTCAGGATTGACTTTTGCAGTACAGAGACCAAAAGTGCATGACTGCCTGGCATAATTGTCAGTCTTGTCCAGATATGCTGAAGTTTTGGTGCTGTACACTGGGGAGGGATTCCTTTGGCTGTTTTTTTGTCTCCAGATCATAGATGGCTACACCTGAACCCGTTTTCTGAAATCCTGTTGTTGTCAGTGGAAAGAGCCAGGTGCTCCTGTGGTGTGCTTCATTGAATTGTGTAGGTTGTAAGTGGCTTCTTGAGGTCCTCTCATGCAAGCCCCAGGTTTCTCTGACATCCACATAGCTGCTGTGGAATGAGATGGACTGCACGTAAGGGGAGCCTGTGTCTCCTCCCTGACTGATGTGGCAGTGCAGGCATGTTTATTTCTCCTGTGCACGTAGCACCACCACCACCTAGGGTATGTGAGTGCTTTCATCTCCTGTAATAGTGTTGTGGTGAGCTCCCTGTGCAGCCTGGATGTTGATTTGCTTCTATGGGCAATGTACTACAGGCGTATAAAATGATGTTGGGGGGGGGGGACACTTACATGCTGTCTTCTCCCTCCTTTCCACTGCTGCCAGTACCAGTTGGACACCCTTGGAGGTGGGAGAATGCAGATGGGACCTGTGTGTGGGTTCCAGGCTTGGAGTACAGATATTTTGTGGGTTAAAGTACATGGGTACACAGGGAAGGTGCTTTGGCTGCATCTGGAGCCTACACCCTTGGAGAGCAAATGTTCCCATTTGGCAGCTCTGGAGTCTGAAGGTTAACTAGGGATGTTCCTTGTTTGATGCATATCTAGTAAGCCTCCAGTGCTGGGGGTATTCAACATTTCATACCTCTGTTGAACAGCCTCATAAGGCCTGAAACAACAGATTTCCTTTATGGCACCCTGAAAGTACAGGGAAGTAGCTCCTAATGTAGGTGGCTTGGCGAAATATTCTAGTCAAGTTATTTGGCCTCTTACCCAGCCTTCGATATGTAATCTTTTGGTACTGCCAAAATACCATTCTAATTAAGTTGACATAGTCTATGAAGCCTGGGTGGTATTAATTCAGTTTTCTTCCCTGTGCTTTCCAACACTGCATTTTGAAAGGGTTGATGGAAGCTGTGACTCTTGCAGCCTCACCATAGTCTTCATTAAGCTGGGATTTTGGTCACCTTGTGACCTTCAGAATCAAAGGAAGAATATCCTCTTTCTTCCTCTCTGCAGGTACGAGTTAATAGCAGTAAATAGGTGTTCACTAATGCACATGAAACATGTGATCAGTTGGCCAGATATCACCTTTGTGTTGAACATTAGCTCTTGTACAAAATATTAACCTATCCTGTAGGTTTATTTTCTGTTTTGTTTACACTTATTTGAAAGAGCTATGCCCTGTTTGTCCCTGGGTGGTATTATATTTGCAAGTAGGTCAGCATACTTGCTTTTGAGATGTCAGCTTGAAACTGTTTTTCAAGGGCCAAAAAACATAAGAGGGTCAGAAAGACTTTTGCATCGCCTATATCCTTTGTTTATTTATTTATTTATAGAAATTCTTAGCCTGTATTCAAGAATAGAGCACCAGTAACATTTTAGTTGTGTTCTGAGAGTCGGCGCTGATTGCCTGCTGCTAACCGTAAGCCACCCGTGGATTTGAAGCTTGTGTGTTGCATAATGCCAGCAAATGCATTTGAGATTACAGAATGGTCTCTTTGCTCTAAGAAGAGATCGCTGTGATTTGTTAGTGAGGCAGTGTTAAAGTACACATGGGGTACCTGTGACCTCAGTACCTTAAAACCACAAGCAGTTTTCTTTGCAGTTGAGCGAGCTCTGGCACTGCTGGTGCTTCATTGCACGGGAGTGAATGAGCGCAGTCTCCAAATTGGGTACAGTTTTTTCTGTTCCTGTCAATCAAGGGTGTATGTTTTCCTTTAATTCCTCTGTGTTATCCCGTGGACTTCTTGCACTGCTTTATTATAATGGGCAGGATTTTCTGTTCATCTCAAGGGCAGGACAGTATTTGTTGGAGTTGCCTCCTTGCACTCTCTGCAGCTAGAAGCAGCGTTGGTCATTGCCTGCTTGCTTGGAGTTGATGCTGTCTAGAGCTCTCCTGGCTCTATTGAATTATCACTTACCAGCCATTCTGTGGTAACCCTTACCCTGCTGTGCATGAGAGGTAAAAGGGGTTTGCTTGTTTATTTTTGCTACTTGCTACTGTTACTTACTGTGATGTCTTTGTCAGAATTTTTTCAACAGTTGAATTCTTTGGAATAAATAATATTTGGGAATAGTTACCACAAAACTACTTGGAGGTGAATTAACGTACTGTTGATGCTGGGGAATGCATCTCTGCTCACAGAATGTAATTTTTTTTTTCAGAGGCTAAGCAGAAGGTCTTTCTTTTGAGTTTTCTAACCATACAAATGAGGTATACTGAGAGTAACCTTCTCACTTAAGTGTACCTTTTATGGTATCTCAAAAAGATACCATCTTAGTGAATAGCTTGCAGTTTGAATTGAAATGTCTAAACTTGCCTTCTAGCTTCAGCCATTTGTATGGGATGAGACTGCGTAAATAAACCAGTGCTTATTCATGAACACAAATCATAGATAACTGTAAAAGCCTCTTTAAATTTATTTTCTTGAAAAACACAAAGCCTGGTGTCTATATAAATGCTTCTGATAATCCTAGTTAATAACTCTTCCCAAAAAATCTTGTACCAAGAGAACAGCCAAGTGATACATGTATGATTACTGTGTTAACTATCAGCATTAAACCCTGTAAATTGGCAAAGTAAAAACCCAGTTGTCTAATGTCATTGGTCCACAATAATGAAATTTTAAATCCAGAAAAAGTATTTTAACCCACCTGAAAACTCTAGGGAGCAGGAGAGACCCTAAGGAGGGATGTGAATGGTATTGATAGATATCTGCCTGTTGCTTTCTGTGCACAAGTGTGAGTGTTGGTTTTGAAGTCAGCCTTATGGACAGCCCTCTGTAAGCTAGTATGGTGTGACAAAAACCTGGTAAGTTCTTTGAGAAGCTATGGAGCCCCCTGCATAAAGATCCAAATAAAGAAAAATAGGCTGTGAATAACTGTGCTGATTGATGAATACATCATTTGGATGAAACAGGCTTTAAAATGCTTGAAAAACTGACCAGTAGGTCATGCGATAGATTGCCTTTTGTTCTTTGTTTCTCTTTTTTTCCTTTTTTGCATCTTTGTCTTTTGCATCAGCCAGGAGGGGAAAAAAAGGTTTCTGCATGCTTGGGAAGAGTCTCCTCCAAAATGATGGAGTGTTGTAGAGAAATAAGAGAACAGAAGCTGGGAGCAGGGCATCCTTGCTGCAGATTGCTGCTCTGTGAATTTAAGTTTCATTTCTCTATCAAACGTTTGTATTATATATTTCAACTATTATTATGCACTCCTCAGCTGTTACTTTTACAGCCTCCTAACTTTTGTCAGGGGGGCTGCAGAAGTAACAGCTGAGCAGTGCAGGCTACCATCTTGTCACCTTAGTAAAGGCAAGTTGAGTCTGGTAGATCTTTCCAGTGGGTGTTAGGCATTTGGGATAGGCATGTAGATTAAGCTATGGTTTCAAACAAAATCTGTTATGATCTGACTTTATTAAAAAAAAAACCCAACATTGTGCAGAGGCTGATGAAATTCAATTGTTTAGAAAAATGTCTTTAGAAAAATAGAAAGGACATTTTTCTAAATGTCTCTGGGTCGGAGGGGTCTAGAGCCCTTGACTTCCAAATCCCACTGCATTCACACCAGTTGCCTATTGGAAGCATACAGGCTCAGTAGTGTGTTGAATGCAAAAAGCAGTGTTTTGGTGAGTATGCAACAAAAGCAGACTTTAGTTGAGTTGGTAGCAGAAGGTGAAAGTAAGTGCCTTTGAGAAAAACTTCAGATTTTATTGGGAGATTCTGGAGATCTGTCCGAATGTTTATCTTCTGTGAGATGCCTGGAAAGCATTAATACTCACGAATATGCAGTAGGAAAGGTTTGCCAGCTCCTAATGGCAGTAAACAAAGAAAATGAAAGTTTACAGGTTGCCTTGGCCAATGTAATAGTTTGCTGCCACTGTAGAGGGGGTGATCCTGTTCCCTTCCCCTCTTGCTCACAGTCTCCTGCCATTCACATTGTGCCAGCTGAACTGCCTGTCAGATCTAAGTTTATTGCATTTGCTTCCTTAGCAGAACACTAACCCAGCAAAACAAATGCGTTAATTAACACAAGCTGAACTCATTAAGGACCATACATGACACAAAAGGGGGAGAAGGAGGGAGTGCCATGAAGCTGCTGGGAGGAAGTGGAGGAAGAAAGCAGAGCAAGGGCTGATGAAGAGAGTGGGATGTCTGTCCTGTTCTTGGCAGTAACAACCTATTAAATCATCTTGACTGTTGTATAACTTCACTCTAAGTCTTCAGGTTGGATAATAAAAGCTTAAAATAATATAAGGAAATAATTATTTAAACTACTTCCCAAAATTATAAAATTTTGAATTCTGTTTTATGAGAAATGTGAGTAGATTGGGGTGGGGAGGGGGAGTCAAGACAATGACAACAGAGAATGGAGACAGTGTTTTTCCAGTTCTGAAAGGCAAAGGATGTAGTGAGAAACCGTATGTGGAAAATTTGAGACTGCTAGTCATGGCATTGTGAGATGAAATTCACCTCGGGCTGCCTCACCTGTGTACATGTAATTTCCCAGTCATACGTCCTTGCACCTTCCCTGCCTCTGCATATGGCTTGCTGCTGGGATTGTCTGCTGTATACTACATGTTTTTTTATTTCGCTTTCTGTCTAATAAACATTTCATTTAGACTTTGGTATAAGTTTCTGTTTAGTTGCCGAAGTT
Organism: Phainopepla nitens; assembly: GCA_013400175.1. Classification (NCBI taxonomy): domain Eukaryota; kingdom Metazoa; phylum Chordata; class Aves; order Passeriformes; family Bombycillidae; genus Phainopepla; species Phainopepla nitens. The sequence goes on from VXBQ01002607.1 coordinate 420,241, forward strand.
CCTACTTCGAAGCAATGGATTTAAAACTATTAGGAGACTGAAGAAGATTTTCAGTGATCAAGGAAGACGGTGAAACTACAGAGTTTTGTAAATATTTCTAAAGTTCATTATAGGTTTGGGATTTGTTGTTTGGTTTTGGATTTTGTTCATTGTTTTGTTGGGTTTTTTCTTTGGTTGTTTATTTTATTTACTTTTTTTCTTGGTTGGTTTTTTTTGGTGGTGGTGTCCAATGTTGTTGGGCTAATAACTGTTTTTTTCTCAGGATCTTACCTTTGCTGTCAGTGAAGCAGTTCTCTCAGGAGGTGACCATGAATTCACAGGCTGTGAGTCTTGAGCCCTTTCAAAATTTTAGGCAGATTAAGGAAACCAAAAAATGCTGAACTGCCTGTATTTTATTTAATTTTATTTGGCAAGGCTCGAAGCAGGATGGCATCAGCTCTTCTGTGCTTCTTCTGAAGTATGTATCTGTTTTGGCTTTCAAAAGCCTGAATTGCCGTTGCCAAGATTCTTCACTTTCTGGCAAAAGTACAATGGCAAATGGCTTCCTTTACAAGGTGTAATATTTAGACTAACAGCTTTGCAATTAAGAATGGCAAAAGAGGATTATATTCCCTTTTTTTATAAGACCAGATTTTTTAGTATGGTTTCGTGGGAGTGTTTGGACGTAACTGAAGTGCTTTTGATTGATGATTTATATTTTGAACAGTGCTTTTCATTTTAGTGCGCAACACTCGCTTGAAATTTTAGCTAGAACAATGCTTTGTTTTCAAAGATGTTCAAAGTATTCCTCTAGTTCGGCAGTTGCTGCATATCATAGACTTGCAAATACCTTGTGGGTACATATATGTAACGAAATGGGTGTGAAGGTACCAATTCCTGCAAGGGAAATGAAGAGAAGTTGGGAAAGCTGCAGGTATTCTTAAATATTACCTGCTGCTAATCTCAGTAGGTCATCAGGGTGTTGACGATCATGTCATTAAGTTTTCTGCGGTTGGAGAGGGATTGGATTCCATTCTGGAGTGTTTGGGGACCTGTTTTGGAGGAAAAATACTTGTTTGAAGGGAAACAAGCCACGTGTTATTTTTCAGCATGGGCAGACTTTGGGTGTGAGGAGGGACATTCAGAGCTGAGGAGAGAAGCAAGTGTGTGTTTGAGAGAAAGTGGTCAGTAAAATGTTTGAGGTGATGAATCCAGTCCTGCTGACCAAGTAATCCCTTAGGGAGGGCAAGGGGCATTCTCAGTGTTGTAAATTGACACAGTCTCTACCTGAAGCTATCACTAAAAGAGAGGAAGATGCTTCAGAAATCCTTACGTATACTGATTGCAGAAGCTATGATTAAATCCGATGGCAAACTTGTGTGCTGCCAAGGGTGTTTTTAGTCTCCTTGGTCCAGCCAGCTCAGGAATCTGATGGCACTCTCTTTTCATCCCACATAGTCATTCAAGCTTCATTTTTGTGAGAAATTGTCTGGATCTTGCATGCAAAGGCACATCTGGGTCCCGCAGTTTCAGTGCAGCTGGGGACATTGCTAGCTGTCAGGTCTTTCAGCTATGGAAAATTCACTGGCATGCCTCATGGTGCTTGTATCCAACTTTATTTCCAGTGTAACTATGGCAATGGAAGTAGACTGGTAAGAAAGTGGCAGAGTATGGGTAGTCATGCCTGTGTTGCAGAGGGTTGCTGGGTTTATCCAGGTAACTACCTCACCTCATCTTGTAAACCTGCTTTGGTGATAAACACCCCTGAGTGTGTGTATATGTATTTGTACACATACGTCTGCAGAAAAAAACAGAATACTTTCCTAGAGGATATGAAGTAGTGGGGAGCCTACAGCCAGGAGAACAGCCAGCTGAAGTCTTGGAGATTCCTTGTTGTGTAGTCCGAAAAGAGAGGATCTTTTTTCTCCCTAGATCTTCAAGATGTTAAATTTTAGAGTCCAGTAGACTTAACTTAGACAATTCTGAAGGTCACTTAGGGGAGAATATTGTATTGATTCAGTTTTAAGACCTTGTTTTCGTTTCTTAGCAAAATCCAGGTTTGGTCTGCTAAGCGTCATTCAGTATTATGGGGATAAATGGAATAGAGATATTTAGTGTCTGAGAGAATAAAATATATACATTAAAGGGAGAGAAAGGTTTTTAACCTGTATGTAAAACTTAAGATCTTAGATGAAGGTCTTCAGGTCAAAATTAAGGCTATGTTGAAGCTTTTTCCCCTTCCCTTTTTCACAATAGCTCAGCTATAGAAAGGAGAACATTATAGAAGAAAAATGATGAAGTACTTAAAAGGGTATAACATTCAGCAAATTTGTTAAGTTACCTTTCATAAAAGAGCATAAATCCAGTTTTCAAGAGCTCTGGAGCTTGTCTTGCAACTCTGCCAGGTTAAAATCCTTTTCTTTTTTTTCCTCCTCCTCCTGTTCCTAACTAATCTGCAAGCAATTGCGTTTTAAAAAATTATTTTTCTCTTGAATTTTAAGTCTTTGACAGATGGCACATGTAGAACCTGGAAAACTTCCTGAATTGGCAGAGTGACCATACCCCTGCCATTTTCCTACCACAGTATCTGTAGGTGCGTAGGCTGTGTCTGCTTCCAGAGTGCTGGGCAAGATACCATTTCCTCTGCTAGGAATGTGCAGATAACAAGTGATAAATCAGAAAAACATACCTGGTGATGGGCTTAATTTGCAGTTAATAGACAACTTAATCTATTAGCTAGCTGAGTAATTTGATTGTGACTTAAACAACCCATTCAGAGCATTGAGTATCTCCAGGGTGAATACCTGCACTGTTCTCCATGCAGGATTAATATCAATCTTTTAGATGATGCGAGTTTGTTTAACACTTTTGAGAGGCTGAGATGTCAAAGGTATGCCTCACAATAGTCCATTCTTTATTCTGGAGAATGTCATACCAAAAATTACTCTCATGACCTTTGAAACGTGGTTTATCACGACTTGCCTTCTTTCAGGGCCTCTGCCCAAGGCAGAGCTCTGAAGCCCATAAAAGCACATGAAATTGCTGGGTTCTGAATGTGCACGGGCTGTCTGCGCCGTGCTGCATGACAGTCGTTCTACCGCTGAACGTCCTGAGTTTTGTAACAGTGACCGACTACATAGCTTGTTTCCTGTTTACAATCCTTTGTAAAATCTAAGGCATTTTAGGAAAAGGGCAGTAACTTGGCACTTGAATACTTCTTTGCAATTTGTGCTGTGTAAATTGTGTGGAAAGAGCATGTATGTTTGTGTGCAGCTACAGTCTCTGATGGGAAGTGACTTGCTAAATACCATGTTTAAAGACAACAGCACAGGAGAAATGGATGTATTTTTCTTTTAAAGGTCTAATATTTATCTGCTGAACAAGTGAATTGGTGTAGAGGTCTGTCCCTATGAACTTTATTACTTGTTGATGTGGTACAAAGGACATTAGGTCTTAAAGGTGAGCAAAGGCTTTTTGTATTCCTGGGGTAGGACTAGGTTGATAAACCGTTTTTAGACAGACAAAAGAGATGAGATCTTAAATCAGTGTTAATGTGTGACTGACCAGGAATGATACCATCTAGAGATTATTGCTTTCCTCTGTTTCTGCAGCGTTAACAAATGAATACTCAAGAATGTAGCAGGGAAGCAAATGGTTCTTGATAAATTATGCAGTCTTGACTCCAACTATTGTTTGAGGTAATTTATGATCTTCCACTGGTGTAATGGGGCTGTGGCATAAACTGCAGCACACCCTAGAGTAGACAAATTGGTCTGGTATTGTTTAGGAACATATTTAATCTATCTTGCTGTAAGTGAACTGGAGCTTTTTGCTGAAATGTCAAAAGACCAGTATTTTGATATTCAGTCCTAAATGACCTACCATTAAATTTTCAGCAGTTGTGCTTTTTCCTGATGTCTAAATGCTGAAGTGATAATAAACATTAAACTGTTGCAGTGTAAAGCTCAATTCTTTTCCTTTATCCCTTTATGTAAACTTTCTTTAGTCTTGGTGGGTTTAGAGGCTAATAACACAGTTGTCTTTATTCTTGATGCATTTTACCAACTTCATAACAGCTGTTTCAGTGGCTTGCTTAATTTCTCTGTAGATGTGCTTATGAGAAAGAAAAGAAGATGGTACTCGCCCAAGTGAAAAGATTTTTAAGAGCTTTTGTTGAATCTGTGCTTAATTCTCCTAGAACAAACTGGGTGATTAAAGTGAAACCTTCAGATCAGTCTTTAAAACTGACTACCAACTTTTAGGTGTGGAGTAGTTAGAAGGCTGTAGACCACTGTTTATATATTTAAAGACTAGCAATAGTGCAAGTTGAGTAACATGCCTACAGAGTTAGATGCTTGATGTGGTCTGCACCCCACTTTGAATCCTGTAAGGTTTTGGGTTATTTTTTTTTCCCATAGTATTTATGTACCTAGAATAAACAACTGGATTTGTGCATATTTGGTTAAATGGATTTTCAGACTTGCTATTGCCAAAACCTGTTTCCTCACGGGGTGGTTGGCTGTATGAATTGATCACTGCAGAAGCCCAGTAAAGAATTTCCCAGGAGTTTGCCTGCCTTACTGATAGAGGAGGAGACTACCATACCTCAGCCAAACTCATCCTGGAACTGGGTAAAATAAAGCTCCCTTGATGAGTGCATGGTTTGTGGACCGTAGGCAGGAAGTCGTCCAGGAACAGTTTGTCCAAGATGTTTTTTAACCTTGTCCCTCACTTAACTGTCCCATAAATTTTGCTCGCAGCTTTGGTTTGGGCAGTTCGTGCTTACCAGAGAGCAGTGGGTAGCCTGTTTAAAACTCGGGCTTTTGTTTTGAACACATAATTGATAATTAACTGCGAGCCAGACAGGAGCTTGCTTTTGGTAGAAGTAAAAGTTCTGACTGTGCTTTGCAGCCTGCTTTCTCTTCCCCACTCATGCCTTTTTCATCTACTTGGAGGTGGCATTGCTTGTCCTACACTGCAGGGATGTGTCCACCACTGCTAGGAAGAAATTCTGGAGCAGCAAATAGTGCTTTATATATTTAGGTTTATTTTTGTTTTCTTTGTTAGGAGGTGGTTATAATAACTTTCTTGACATTGTGTTGCCTTCTTATCTTTAGTTCTTTAACCATATGTACCTCTAAATTTTTGCAGGTTTCTTTTCGAGCTCTGTTTGGTCACAAAGTGATGCTTTAAAGAAAACACAACTCACCTTGCAAAGTTGCTGCTAATAATCGCTCAGAAGAGCAAGTGCAAGACTTGAATGAATTTGTATGTGACACTCTGTTTGATATATTGTGTGAGAATAAAACCACGGGCGGAAAAGGCAGGCAGGAAAGGGTAAAGGTTAGAAGTTGTGTAGCCAGGCATTGAAGGCTGCTGCTGCATAATGATCTTGGTGATCTTATGGTTTTTTTTCCAACTTAAATGATTCCGTGATAAGTGACTATCATCTTAATTAACTCAGAGATTTCAGTGTTTTCTTTCCACAATTGAAAACAGCCTCAGGTGGTGAGAGCCAGTTTTCAAATGGCTAGGGTTTTACTGTGAAGGGAGGCCTTCATTTTTGCCTAAAGAGTGGAAATAAAGCAGGAGCCACACAGCCTGGGAATAGTTATGTTGGGTTTTTAAATGAAATATCAAATTGAACGTGTTTGCTAGACTACAGGCAGCAAATGTGCACATTTTCTACTTCAAGTTCATGCAAATCCTCATCACCTCATCTTGATCTTCTCGGTCTTCCTCCTCCAACTGTTTTCAATGATAAGTTGATGAAATGTCTTCAGTATGGTTTCTGACAGTTTGTTTGTACCCTGCAGGTCCTGGGAAGCAGTAGATGTAATTTGAAGAAAATTTGAAGGAACAAATGGCTTTAGCTGGCTGCCCAGACTCCTTTTTACATCTTCCTTATCGGATAGTAAGTTGTGAAATTGCATGTTCATGTCAGCTTGTAGCATGATATTGCTGTGTGCCGGTGATTGATTGTGCATTCAAACTTTTCATCAAACTGCTAATAGCTGTCTGGCAATTCTCTGGATTTTGCTAACATTTTGGAAACAGAGCCTCTGTTACCATCACGTATTCAAGTTCTGCTGCTGAAATAAACAGAGTCATTAATATATATGGATTTGATATTTGTCTTTAAAATAGCCATTTCCTATTTGGGAGAAGGCACTTGTTTCCAAAGAAAAGGTGGCAAGCTACAATACCAGTGAAATGCCTTGCACCAAAATGTATCAGTTTGCAGAATGCTATATTTGTAGGAACAAAAGCAGAGATTTTTACACTTGGTTAGATCCTATGCTTCTTGAGTCATTGTGCTGTATCTAAGCAGCCAATATGGCATATTAAAAAGAGTGTATTTTAAAAAACCCTTAGCTGAAATCTAAAGGTACTCAACAAAAATACATGTAGAAGTTCTCTTTTTTCCCTGGGCAGTTTTAGTTGGCATAATGCTTGCTTTATATTTTTTATAAAACTGTGAATTGCTAGTTTGGATATGATCTTTTCTTTGCACTTTTTTTCTTCTGTTTTCATAATATGATTACCACCCTGAGGATTCAGTTACGATTTTGGACCCTGCAGATACACAAATAATTAAACAGTGTCATGTGACATTAAAACATTTTCCTTTTGTCCCAAGAGAAACATTGCTAGTAGTGATTACTACAGTCATGCTACTCATTTGGAAGAAAAGCAAAAAAACCAGATAAAAACAACAACAAAATTCCCAAAAAATCTCTTTAGGGTTAGGATTCATACATGTTGTGTAATACGTCAACTTACAGTTTTTTTTCCCCAGCAGGAAATCTCTAATTAGTTAAAAGTCTAATGTTAGTATGTGCTGAGTTGTCAGCTGAATGTACCTGAAATGCTTTTCCCAATAGCAGGAAAAACATAACAGTTCTTTTATAGCTTGTTTTGCAGCTATAAAAATAGACTGGACTTTGAGAAATTGGATGTCCTGAAAATCTGTTACTATACTTGGATCTATGAGTTTAAAAGAATATATGAATAGATGTGCCTGGACTTCATAATTTTGATGCACTGTGAAATTATGCTTCCAATTCATTTAGAGCATCATCTGAGTCATGATGTGAAGCTGAGGGAAAGGAGAGCTATGTAAGAAAAACTTGACATTCTAGGCAGTCATTTTTGAGCTGCAGATTCTTTAACTGAGTGTCAATCTCTCCTGTGAAAACAGTGTCTTTCGTGGTTCATAGGAAGTAAAAATGTGAATTTTCATTGGTACTTCCCTTTCTCTGACAAACCCTATAGATAATCTGCTTTAGTCTGGGGCAGTCAGCAGACTGGAAGTATCAAAACAACATGGGGTGACTTAAGATGGTGGGAAAGTGACTCAGTTATTTTTGGTCAAGCTTACTGTGTATTAACTACCCTAAGTGCTTATAACCAGTTTGAAGACTAACTGTGGAAGCTCATTCACAACTACTGTGCCTTCTGTCAGAACTGAAGTTTGCATTAAAAAAACCCTGAACATCTGTTTTTCCACCCCTACTAAATCTGACTTAGGAGCTTTCATCAACTTGTCTTTCGAATTTGGCTGCAGTGAAAGCATTTTGTTGGTAAAGGGCTGAAAGAAGGTTAAACTAAATATGCTCTAGATGAGAGTGTAAAGAAATATTCTATTTCTTCAGCCCATTTTCTTACTTAATGTGAATGAAAAGCTATGAAGGACACAGCTCCAGAGATCCCAAGGTTGGGACCTTAATGCTGTAAATTCAGTATTAGAATAAATTGACACATTGGAGGCTGAGACTGTATTCAAGGCAAGAAAAATGAGAACCTGGATAAGTGAGAATATCCTTTAGAATGTCTTGCTGCCAATCCACCTTTTCTCATTTTTTTAAATGTTTTTGGAGAGATGGGCAAGGTATAGATCTCTGACTTTATTACTAGGCTCTTTGTTTGCAAGGTTTGCTGCTTTCAGAACCTTTCAGGTCTTGTTTAAGAGCTTTTTTCTTCTTTTTCTTTTAACTTTCTCAGGAGTTAGCACATAAACCAGTCACACTGTGTGCATTCTCCTAGAAACAATCTCTAGCTCTGTGCAAAAAAAAAAAATCAATACTATCTTTCAGTGGCTTTCAGGAGTCCTTTCCAAATTCTTGAACTCTTCAATAAAAATCCGGCAGTGAGAATTGGCAGTATTTGTCTTCTGTTCCTGGAAATTCAGAACATAGTCCCAGAATTTCTCAGAAAAAAACGAGATGATTTACTGTGTTTCCGTTCTTTTGCAATCTGTAGTCACAACAGTATTTATGTGCAGTGACTTGAACTCTTGGGGAATATTTAGTTCTTTAACCCTTTGCTTTAATTGTACAAGTCTCAGTGACATAAATAAAAAAGATGGGGGTTTTTTCTCAGTTTATGCACATAGAATTTTGGGCATACAGGAATATTCTGTTCATCTTCCACCTTTTGCCTTCTGTTTGTTTTCTCATTACCAAGATGCAGGTATGACTTCAGTAATAATTAATATAGTTTGGTTTTAGTGAGCTGAATTCTTTTTTGAGAAAGAACTTGTAACTTGGTATGAAATGGACTACAAGCACTTGGCCCCAAAGTAGGGAGAAAATGGAAATTGCTTTCTCTTATGTGTACAGAGCTGCGGATTTCAGGATTGCTAATAATCCTCTTGATCAGATAAGAGTGCAGAATATTGCACATCATACTTGAGAAGCTTTGTGCACTTCAAAAGTAGGAATTAAATACATAAGAGAATTAATCAGAGGCTAGCTACTGTAATGAAAGCCTCTTTCAGTGATGTCAGATTTGTGATGTGAAGGTGATTTGCTGCCAATACTAGAACTGCAATAGCAATATTGCTCTGCCTTCATCTGGAGCAGCAGTTAGGCAGAGGTTCTCCAGGTTTTAGTATAGCACCTTTGATCCTTGTCTTCAATAAAATGATACAGTAAGTTAGAAGACACCTTTGGAGGTCACCCGATCGAAGTCCATGGCATATTGTTTTCCTAGAGTGCTTCATCTTAGTGAGGGTGGTTTTTTGGGAAAATTGTTTTTTTTTTATTTTCAGGGGTACCTTACTTAGATTGGGCAGTTAGAGAGGAAAGGGTTTCTCTTGTAGTGAAAGAGGAGAAAAAAACTCCTTTGATTTGAATAAATTTCTAATTTAATTAGAGAGTTACCTTGATGGATGCAATAATCCTCACCCTTGTGACATCCAGGTGCCTTCTGTATGACTCAGTCATCTCTGCCACTTTTGTATTGAGCAGTCTGTTATTTAGGGTTAATACAGGTTTTCATGCTGCAGTCCATGTTTGTGTGCATAAAGTGTCTTTTATTGTAAAAAACGTGCATGAAAAACATTTGGTTGCGGAATTTGTCTGCAAGTGGGCTTGGAAAGGGCTGTTGAAACCTATATTTTGGCCCTCATTGTCTGCCTGACACGGTTTGAATGTCTCCATTAGCTTGGCTGTTGACAATTGTTTATCGATTCTTTGGAGATGTCCCTTGCCAGTTGTGGTAAGAAAGACGCCAGGCCAAAATGGTTCTGGTCATTCCCCTCCTCATCTGGGCAGGGGGAAGAAAATATAATAAAAGGCTTATGGGATGAGATAAAGGCAGGGAGAAATCACTCACTGGGTACCATCACAGGCAAAACAGACTCAACAGGGGGAAATTAGTTTAATTTATTACCAATGAAATCAGAACAAAGTAGTGAGAAATAGAGCTAAATTTTAAAAACACATTCCCCCATGCTGTCCTTCTTCCCAGGTTCTACTTCACTCTCAATTTTTTCTCTCTCCTCCCCTCCAGTGACACAGGGGGATGGGGAATGGGGATTGCAGTCAGTTCATTACATGCTGTCTCTGACAATCCTTGCTCCTCAGGGGCAGGACTACTCACGCTCTTCCCTTGCTCCAGTATGGGCCCCTTCCCAGGGAGACAGATCTCAGTTAATTTCTCCAGTGTAGGTTCTTCCCACATGAGTATGGGTCCCTTCCATGGAGTGCAGTCCCTCTGGAATAGGCTGCTGTGCCTTGGAAGGGGGTCACAAGGCATAACCTGCTCCAGTGCGAGCTCTTTTCTCCATGGGTGCACAGGCCCTGCCAGCAGCCTACTCCAGCGTGGGCTTCCCACAGTGCCCCAGCCTTGTGTGTGCACCAGCATGCTCTGGCACAGGGCCCTGGATGGGCTGCAGGTGGATCTCTGTCTCCCCTGTGGGACTCCGTGGGCTGCAGGGTCACAGCTGCTTCACCATGGTCTGCACCCCAGGCTGCAGGGAAAGCTCAGCTCCAGCTCCTGGAGCACCTCCTCCCCCTCCTTCTTCACTAACCCTGGTTTCTGCAGAGCTGTTTGTCTCACATGTTCCCTCTCCTCTCTTCATCTACTATTTGTTGTAGTTTAGGAGTGGTACTGCTTGATTTAGTTCTCCCAGTGGGACTCTCCAAACCACAGTGTTGCTGGGTCACACCCCCCAGCCCTACCACTGGGGGTGACCAGAGAGGAGAATCGGAGGCACAGAGGCAAAGATTAAGATGAGAACAATTTACTTGGAACAGCCATGAGATAAGAAAAGGGACAGTGACAGCAACAATATTGACAACAAAAGTGTTTCGTAGAGAGTGGTTTCACATGCAGAATGCTCATGGAACCTGACCAGTGCCAGGCTTGCTCATTAGGAAGGAGCCCCTTCTCTGCAGAGTCCTCTTTTTTCCACCCTGGGCAATGAGGTGAGGTGGTACAGAATAACCTCCCTGTCCTAGCAATGCCACCTCCCAGCTACTGCTAACATTAGCCCTGTCTTGGTCAGAGCCCGGACACAATTAAACAGATGGGGTTTTTTTTAACTCACAGAAGCCACCCCATCCCTCCCTGCACTGCCAAAGCCTTCTCAGGCAAACCCAATACATGATTTTTCAAGATTCAAAACAAACAGTGGCTTAATTTACTCTTATTAGGCTTAAATGTACGAGGATTCTGCTTGCATAAAATTAATCCCAGAGTTTAGGTTTTTTACGCTAAGAGAACAATATGGAAGGACCAGAGTGCGCAAGCAGGCTTTCAAAGTCCTTGGGCATAGCTGAGTGAAAAAAACACCAGATGCATTATTACATTGCATCATTCTTCTACATATTGCATAAAGAAAAGCTGAAAATGTTGCTACTGCCAATGCAGAAAGTCATCAGATTTGTGAAATATGGTGTCAGTCAACAGATCTTTTATTGACGATACTCTTGTTTTAACAGTTTACATGTATGTGGTGTAGAGGGTTGATGGACTGGAGCAGGCAAAGTACAAAGCAGCGCGAACATTAGTGAATGTTTTTACCAAGACATGTTGCCTCCAATATGAAGTTATGAAATCTGTCTCCCTGAGTGCAGACTGCAAATGTTTTTTACAGATAGAGTTGATGCTGCTTGTTAGTTTTCATTGAAGACCAACTGAAGCTAGATTTCTAGCCTTTATTTTTCTTGGAAAGAAATCCGTTTAAAAAATTGTCCCCAAACCAGTTGTTTTCATTAACATTGAAACAGAAGTGTGGTGCTTACCTCCTAAAGAGGAGTGGAAGTGTACTTGCCACCGTTATGGTGTATCATCAGAATACTGTATATGAAGCAAAGTAATGTCAAAGAAATTTGTGTCTTGTAGTAAGCTTATATACAATTGATTACGGTTTCCCTTCTTACCAGAAATAGCCATCAATTTTTTCCTTTTTTTTTGTTTTTGATGTTCCAGTTTTCCTTTCTACATTTCTAGTCACAAGTATGTACCTTACTGTTTGCACTTCTGCTTTTGTATTCTAATTTACAGGAGTCGGTTGGCAAAACATGAGGTCTTTTTTTGAAGGTGAATGCAAGCAAGAAATTTCCAGTGACTCAGTTCATTTTCCGTTTATATGAACTTTTTCAACCCATTGAGAAAAAAGACTCAAGACACTTTAGTGGTCAATCATTTGCTACTTGCATTACTACTACTATTGGTCAGGAAACAACACTGATATTGCAAATCCAGTGAGGAAATAAAGTAAAGTTCAGTTTTGCATCTTCCTGTTAATGACTTCGTGCTTAAACACTAGACTGACTGTGTTGTTAAATGCAAGCAGTCTCTTGATTTAGCTCTGGTTTTTCATTCATGTTTAAGCCTATGGTTTGCTGCTTTTATATGTGAGAGAAGGTTGAGGGGGGGATCTTAGGAATGTATATAAACACCTGAAATGTTGTAAAGAGAATGGAGCCAGGCTCTATTCCCTGGTGGCCAGAGCCAATGGACATGATCTGAAACACAGGAGGTTCCCTTTAGGAACTGGGCCACTCTTTCACTGTGAGAGTGACTGAGCACTGGGAGAGGTTGCCTAGGAGAGGTGGTGAAATCTCCATGCTTGGGAGATCGTCCAAAGCCATCCAAAGCCATGAGACGTGATCTCAGACGACTGGCTGTAGGTGGCCCTGCCTGAGCAGGGGATTGGACTAGGTGACATCCAGAGGTCTCTTCCAACCCCAGTCATTCAGTGGCAGTGTGAAAATCAAAAGCAGTGGGTCTCTTTAGATTCCGACTTGTATGCAACTTTTAAGATGATACTTCCAGACTGAAAACATACCCACATTGATAAGAACAGACTATTTTCTGTTGTTCTCTCAAAAAATTTCTTGAGAACATTCTGAAGCAATGGTAACAATCAGTTTAGCAGACTATAGCACCAAACAAAATCCTGAATATTTTTTCATGAGTTGGATCTTTTCCAAATGAGTAAATATTTAACAAGCTGTTTACCAACTGGTTATTTTGGAGAAGTACCAGTATGAGTTTTTTCATGTTAGTAACAGCTCTAATTTAGCAGAAGAGAGTTGATGTACGAGTCCTAAGACAACTTCACACTTCAAAGCCTCCATAAATATAAGAAGATAGAAACCTGAAATACAAAGGAATGGAAGCTTTTTTTTTTTTTTTTTAACTGCGTTTGTTATAGCCAACTGGAATTGCATTAGTGATAGTTTGGGGGGGATGTGCTTTTAATGAACTTTCCTCCTACAGATGTTCTGTGCTCTACATGTGAGTAAATAGTAACCAGTGGAGAAGACTGTTTTGTTTTTTAAGAGGAAGATAATATTGCTGTGTATTTGGAGCTGTCACTTTTCAAGAAAGCACTGTGGGTCGGATAATTCTTAGTATTGTTGTCCATGCCAGTTGGCTCAGTGAGATCTTTTCTATCCTTGGAAAAGACCAGTGATATAATGTTGCCTTATATTTAAGTATTTCCAAGAAATATATCTAGATACAGACCTTGTGTAAAGTTATGCCCAGTACATTTTCTTGCCTTACATAGTCTAAAGAGAATCTCTTTGATCAAAGGAAGGACAATATTTCATAAGCACTTACTTATATTATTTTTTTAAGTTAGAAAGGAGGAAAACTCCTCCAAACTACCACCCCAAATCCTGTGATTCTGCATGAAGCTGTTGGCGTGATCAAATCTGAGAAGAGAATTTTCCTGTTTCTAGAAAGAAACTGTGGGTACAGTTTCCAGGCTTTATTGCTCATGTGATGCCTCATGGCAGAGATCTCCTTGTTTCTAGACTTGCAGATTTTCTACTCGAAACTGAAGCTGCTGATTCAAAGAAGAGTGGAGAGCCTGAACTCACTGGCCTTGGTGTGGTGAAGGTGCCATTTACTCTGTAAAGCCAGGGATAAATATATCAGGTCCACCTAGTACTAGCTATGACTGAAAGTAGTCTTTACCTGCTCTTTTTGCATCCCCTAAGAACTTTTATTTCCGTTCCTAATATAATGTAATCTGAAGTGGTCTTTTAAAAAAGTTATTCCTAGGTTCCCACAAAACCCTGCCGCTTTTTGAGGTGTATCTTTCATTCCTAGTGTTGCAGGTATGTTCCTTCATGGAGAGGTGGGATGGAAAGTGCTGCAGGGAGGAAGGACTTCGTTCTTGTAGAGCTGACTTTGCTTTCTCAGGATGGAATTTTACCAAATTGATCCGTTTTCAGGAATCCTTCATGAACGAAGGGCCAGATTATTGGTATTAATAGCCTTTTATGCTAGATAGCATTGATATTTTAATCTGAGGCATTAAGATACAGTGTTGTTATTTCTGCTTTTGAAAGAACAGTGAGCAATCAAAGGTGGAACACAAATGCCCAGCAAAGCTCTCAGGCTTTACTGCTATTTTAAGATAGCTTTGGCCTGCCTACTGGTACGACCACTGTGCATTTTTGAAATTCTAGCCTCTACAATGAAAAGACAAGTCCTCGGAAACAGCCCATGGTTTTGGAGCATGCTGGTCCTTTGCAAGCTGAATGTTAAACAATGATTTAAGACTGCTACACACTGGCTGTAGCTCTTGATGTCTTATGCATTGGCTCCATTTTTTGACATAATTTTGGCAAGTGGGGGAGCCTGGCAATCCTTCATGCTAGAGGCCTTAGCTCTAATAAAGTGCTTTAGTTATTAGCACAAGTAAATAGTTGTCCATTTGTGCTTCATTAATGCATATTAGTCATACAGTAAATACTGTCATGCTGGCAAGTTCCCCAGAATAGTGAATACTTCTGTACAGTTCAGGAGGGGGTTTCTGACAAAGTGGTGTTGGCACCTTTCTTGAAGAAGTTCTTGAAACTATTACTGTAGGAGAGTGACAGGCCATTATTTCAGCTCACATGAGATTTATAAAATTCATACTTCAGTGGAGGCAAAGAGGTATTTTTGATTAATTTTATGCTGTTGCAGTAGGTTCTTCTCAAGTATTCAGCTGACTTTTCTACAGCCTTCAGCTATATTAAGGCAGGTTGCTTTGGGCTGTGGGGAGTACATACGAAGTGCCTGCACTTCTAATGAAAACAGATGTTCCAGAAATCTCATATGATTGTCCACTATTGTAAAATTTCATTTATGCATTTGAAGAAACCTAGTATGTGGAGCTAGATGAAGTCAGAAGGCAGTACAATGACCCATGATACGTGTGTTTTGGTTTCTTGAGAGATAAGACCCTTAGTACAAATGGTATAAAATTGCAAACAAGTATGACTTGTTCTTGGGAACAGCCAGCGTGGATGTACAAATTGCCTTTTTTTTTTGTCCTCTGAGTTCCTGGCAGTGACTTTGAGAAGGACTTGCTCTATACACTTGCCAGCTTGTCAAGGCTGACCAGCTTCTGGTTCTTCATAGTCATCCTCACCTGTTCTGAAGAGGAATGTGTTTTCTACCTCTGCAATCACCAGGATTATCCTATGGTTAGTGACTTGCTCTTCTGAAGATAAGAGAGAGTGGCCTTGCTAGCATTGTATTGGCTAATGTCCTTAGCATCTTCTAATGCATCCTATCTGCCCCCAGCTGGCTTATCTGATCCTTAACTTTCCTGTGCTGTGAGTGATGGTTCAGTCCTCCTCAGTGATGCTGACACTGTGCTCAAAGAATTGGGTGACATGAGGAGGAACTAGGAAGAACTGAGGGGAAAAAAATCATTAGTCTTTTGTGTCCTTAGCTGCTGGATCCTGCGCACAACTGAGAACTAACTAAACTGATATTAGCCAACCTTTTGTCTTATTTGCCTATATAACAATTCCTTGTTTTTTCTAGGCATTCTTTGCTTGCTCCAGCTCTTCTGCATGTGCACAGTCTCTGTGTTCTTTGTAACCTCTTCCTGCTTCAACATTTAAGCTGAAGCAGGAGATGCCTGTCCATTCAGCTGGCTTTCTGCTGTTCCCTTGTGAGTTTCTGCACACCACAATGGATCATTCTTGAGGTTTGAGGAAGCTGTCCTGCAAGATCAGATTGTTGCCGTGGGTACTTGGTTCTTCAGAGAAGTCTGCCATGGGAACATTGTACGCAGATCCTTGAGGAGGCCAAAAATCTGCTTTCCCACAGTCCAGGACTGTAATTCTGCTGGTAGTCTTGCTCTCTTTGCTTACTCATTATTGTCATCTCTGCATCATCTCCGCTGTCATCAACTTCTTCCTCCCCAAATGGCTCTTCTTTTTCTATCAGTTGCCTTTGCCAGCTTGTTGGTCACAGAGGAAAATACTTCCCCAGTTGGCTCACTGATCACTTGTGAAGTTGTCTGCAACCCACTCCAGAAATCTTTGTAGTGTCCAGTGCTGGCTCAGCTGGCATGGCACTGTTGGCTTGTGAGTGGGTCAGAAACGTGATTTAGCTGATTTATGTCAGATTTCTCCTCATCCCATGCACCTGGCTGCAAAAATGGACTCATTTGGTTTGAGCAAGACAGGTATTCTGAAAATTAATCTTCTTAAAGATGGTGAGTAGTATTGAGTTGGACAACGAGAGACTTGGCAGTGTGACAGAAACAAAGGAGAACCTAGAGGTGCTAGTCCAGGTGTTTCCTGTCCCAACACTGTCCTTTGTGGCTTCCCAGCCAGGATGTTGGTACTCAGTCTACTGTTGTGGCGCTCTCCTGGCTTCCTTGATGTTTACTCTCTCTCATAAGGCTTACATCCAAGTGGAGTGTCTGCCATGCTGCCTTCTCCAAGGGCCTACTGCTAGCTGCATCTCCCCAGGACTGTCCAGGGGGTGATGTTGGGAAGCTCCCCCTTGCTGGGTGGCCCTCAGATCTGACTGTTGCTGCTATCCTTTGGTCATGACTGCCTCTGGCTCTGAGTCATTTGCTGTGGAGGCACTAGGAGGGCCCTGGCCAGATGTTCCCCTTTCCTCTCCACTCTGGGCCCATTGCAGGAGAGATGCCATCTGCATGCCTGGAGAGCACAGAGGCAGTGCAGGTCAGGGAGCAAGGGCTGACAAAAGCCTTCAAATGCATGAACTGTTTTATTGATTGTCAAGGGTCGTGCCCAGACTGGCAAGGCTAACATCTCCCTTTCCTGCCTGGGGGTTTGCTGCTGCTTCCATCTCTGGCAGAGACCTGACCTCCTAGGATTTCTTTGAGTGGTTATGTTCAGGCTGATGGAGAGTAGTGCCCGGGGGAGCTTGGGAGAAGGTCTTGTAGATCTCCTGGAAGGAGATCACAGGCTCTTTCAGGAAGACATCTTGGTAATGATGATGTCAGGAGACAGTTAAACGGTATTTGTGGCTAGTCCACTTCCATGGGCCATCTTTCCTCATCACCCTCTGTGGCCTCTGGGTCTCCTGCCACCTGGTTGAGTGCAGCCCTTTTACACCTGTGCAGTCTTTCTTTGTGCTCATACCCTGTTCCCCCTCCACAAATCATTCTTCTTCCAGAGCTCTTTCTTGGACTCATTCTTGGCCGCACCACCATGACCTCTTGACATGACCTCTTGGAAAGATTTCTGCAGAAGTTAACTCCAGGTTCGTATGTAACACACGTGTTACATATGTACATAAATAATCCATTTATTAAAGCAGCTTAACATATTTACTCACCCAATCATGTCCTCTCAAGCTAGGTGATTTTTTTTTTCCTTTTCAAATTCACCTTAAGTGTTTTGTAGTTGAAAGTATTTGTGAAGCCTGCTTTCTAAGGTAAATGTGAGTTAAGACTTCAGAGGGCCTGTTTCTCTACTTCTGCCTGTATAGAAGTATATAAATCAATGTTGCAAATTTGATGGATAAAATTCCTTCCTATGTGTCTGCTGGTGAGTTTTCCATGATTCATGATTTCTGCATGAAATACATTTTTTTTGCCATGATGTGAGTAAAAGGGCTAACTGAAGTGTGATAAAGATGTTCTGGAAAAGGTATCTCTTGGAATCTTGTTTTTTCTGGAGTCCTTTATGTCCTCAGAATCATGACAAGCTGCTGGCTGTTGAACATGAACTGTCTGTATGGTTAAGTCGCAAACCATAACTGCTATGCTGGATGAGAGCAAGTTGGAAAAATAGTTTTCTGACAGCCCTGAAGATTAAAATAAATGCAAACCCGCAAGATCAGAAACTTCTAATCCATCAACTGTCCCAGTAGCATCTTCTGAAACATGGATATTGACACGATAACATATATTATTATGATGGAAGATTACACACATGCTGTCAGTATTGTGGTGTGCTAATGAGCTTCTGGGTGATCTGTCACAGTTAATTTTCTTGTTTTAGCTAAATAAGTAAGTCTTCTGTTTATTTGTATACAGAAGGTGGCCCATTCCTCTCACACACAGCTTGATTCTGAAGCCTAATTCAAAGTTTTTCATCTTCTCCTCTTCATCCTGTGATTCCTTTTTATTTTTTTTTTTTTTTTAATCTCTGATTTGACTTTAATCTCAGCAGGAATCTTTTCTGGTACCTACCTTTTATTTCACAGACCTGCATTTTTGGGTTAGAAAGAATAGCTCAAAACTAGAGGAAGCAGTACAGTAAATACTGGTTGTGCTGTAAAAGGTACCACCCTGAATTAATCACCATTCAGCTGAAGTGTGGTAGCTGCTCATGTGCAAGCTGCCAGCCCCTTGAACTGCAAGGTAAACAAGTTACTTCCCCTCCCCAGTCTTCAGCAGTGGTTTCACAGAAGAGAGAGAAAAGCCACCTCAATACTGATTGAACGGCAGTTCATCCGATGGCATCCCATGCTTTCTTGGAGCAAACAGCAGAAATCCATTTACAGAGATGTTCTTGCGGCTGATAGCAGTAGTGTTTCAGTGTTGCTAAAGCCAGCATAATCAAACATTGCACCTGTGGATTTATTACAGCTTTGGGATTTCTTGAACTGTTCTTCTGGCTGACCATCTTTGCAGTCTCTGTTCAAAGCTCCTTGTTTGGAGACCTTTACCTGGGCAGGTCTTGTTTTGAGGTGGTTTGCTTGTTTTGTTTCATGTGCTGCCTTGGCAGTGTTAGGCACACCAGACCTTCCTCCAGTAGCGTAGTGGTAGTTATGAAACCCTTTTGATCTGTTGGGGCTTTAATGTAGCCTCAGAGGATTTGTGTGGAATTAAAGCAGCTGCTGCTAACCATGTAGAAGTGCCTCCGTATATGTTCTGATGTGCTGTGGATAACTTCCTTGGATGTGTCCAGTGGGTGTTAAAAGAAGTGGGGAGGAGCTGTATAAAATAAGTGGTCACTTGACACACTTATGCTGTGAACAATTTTAAAACAGAACAAAACAAAAAGAAAACCTTCCAAGCATGAAGAGGTGATTGACATGCTTGCTTTTAGTGTGCCAGCTTCTGCAAAACCTGAAGATTTATACTTTGTATTGTGTTTTCTGGGACAGCGTGCAATTTTACATGTAATTTGTTACTATTTAAATGCAAATTGCTGATCTTTTGAAAATTTTCTTCCTTCAGAGAATGTTAAGTCAATAAAGATTTTCTGATAAAGCCATCTTCTTAATGTAGGATAACTGGTAGAGCTACTTGCAATTAACTCCCTTTCCTCAAGAAAAGGAAAACATGGCAGCCACTACCCTGAGATGGATAGATACAAGTGTATATTTTTATTGATACTGGAACAAGTGTAAAAATGAAGCATATTTCATATGGTACCTAGATTTTTGAAAGTTAGAGAGAGATAGGTAAACTAGGCAGAGCACTGAGAGAAGTTCAGGCTGAAAAGTACCTTTGAGATGCTTGGATTTTACTGTAGTCAAACCTAAATACTTCTTTTTCTAAGGACAATGAAGATGATCAGAATAATTTAGGTTGGAGAAGACCTCTAAAATCATTGGGTCCAACCTTTGAGACAGATAACCACCCTCTCAACTAGACCATGGCATTAAGCTCCCTGTCCAGTCTTGAACACCTCCAGGGATGGTGACTCCATCACCTTGTTGAATAGTTTGTCCCAACGTTTAACAGCCCTTTTCATGAAGAAATTCTTCTTGGTGTCCAGCCTTGACATCCTCTGGTGCAGCTTGAGGCTGTATCCTCCCATCCCTTTGCTGGTTGCCTGGGAAAAGAGGCTGACCCCCACCTGGCTACAGCCTCCTTTCAGGCAGTTGTAGAGAGTGATAAGGTCACCCCTGAGCCTGCTTTTCTGCAGGCTAAACACCCCCAGCTCCCTCAGCCACTTGTCGCAGGACTCGTTCTGTAGACCCTTCACCAGTGCTGCTGCCCTTCTCTGGACTTGCTCCAGCACCTCAGTGTCTTTCTTGTAGTAAGGAGCCTGCACCTGGACACAGAGACTCAAAGTGTGGGTGAATACAGGGTGACGCTCACTGCCCTGGCACTGCTGGCCTGTTTTTGATAAAGCCAGGATGTCATCAGCCTTCTTGGCCACCTGGGCACGTGCTGGCTCATGTTCAGCTGCTGTGACCAGCGCCCCCAGGTTATTTCTCGCAGGGCAACTTTCCAGCCACTCTTCCCCAGCCTGGAGTGTTGTGTGGGGTTATTGTGACCCACGTCCAGAAGCACTTGGATTTGCTGAACCTCATGTAATTGTCCCTTTGATCCAGATCCCTTTGCAGAGCCTCCCTACCCTCCAGCAGATAGCTCTCCCACCCAACTTAGTGTTGCCCATGAACTCACTGTGGGTACACTTGATACCCTCATCCAGATCGTTGGTAAAGATACTGAATAGGACTGGGCTTTATATTGAGTCTTGTCAGTTTCTTTCATTTTGAGAAATTTTGAGTAAGATGGTGATGCTCTGAAATAGTCAGTATGGCTCCTGTTGTTGGTCTTTTCTTAATTTTTGTTTTCTTCTAGCTGCTATGAATTGACAGTTTCTATGTAGGTATTTGTGTAATGCAGGCTGCAGCCTCATTTGTATTAGAAATTTTGTCCAACCTTTGTGTGCTAACACTTAGGGGTGGCAACCTAATGAAGTCTGAGCATCAATGTGAGGATTTTTTATTTGTTTTCTGGAAAACTGTTTCGAATATCACTGTGAAAGGTGCAGTTATGTATGCGACTTTCTTAGAGCTGCCAGGTTAAATGAGATTCATACATGATTAAGGAAGGAAATGCAGATAGTCAGGCATGTTTTTCTATTGCTAAAGATATGGGGGATTTTTGTTCGTTTTTTTTTTTTCCTCTTCTGATGGCTTGCAAAGTAACCCATTACTGCTAAATATGCAGTACAAAACAACTATTTTAAGCACCCATATATTGCAGACGGTTTCTTAGACTCCTACATTTTTTTTGCATAAACTACGTTACTGATTTGCTCTGACTGTAACCCTGGTATTTGATTAGGGGAGAAGACAGAAGTCTGTTCCAATACAAGATCTGATGCTAGATTATTAATCATGAATAATTACTGCGCCTTTGAGTGGTGTCTGTGATTTCTGTGGGGTTTAAGTAGTGTATAGAGCAGTCAATGGAAGTATATAAATATTTGCCCCATATCTGAGATTCTAAAATGGGTTTTTTTGTTGTTTTTTTGGTTGGGTTTGGGGTTTTTTGTTTGGTTTTTGTTTGTTTGTTTGATTTTTGTTTTTTTTTGTTTGGTTTGGTTTTTCTTGTTGTTGTTGTTTTTGGTAAGACTTGCTGTTTTAGAGATGTGTAAAGATGTGTAAATTCTGTGTTGAACTGAGAGCGAGTCACCTGAGCTACAGATGCTCTTGTCTGAAGTGAGCAGTGAGTTCTGGGGCAGATGGCACCAGGTAACAGGAGAATAGATGTTTATCTGAGCGGAAAGGTGTGTGGTCCTGGTAATTAGGATCATAGGTTTGATCAGATGGGACAGGCACTCCTAGTCCTAGTTAACTATGTATCTAGTACCGAGGATCACTGTTGGGAAGGATGGGAGGGTGCCGAGCACACTCTAAATTTCAGCAATTGAGCAAATTGGCTGGAAAGTAGAGTTCATGTTACTAATAGTTGAAGCAAGGAAGGATAGCAAAGTAGTCCGGTGTGAATTTATTCAACATGACACTTGAAATTGGTCAGATTATCAATTTGAAGACCTGAAGAGCAATTTCATTAGCAGGTGAGAGTTACTTTGCTCACTGACATCCAGTAAATTTTAATAGTCTGTGTGGACACTGTGGCTCCTTCCCCACAAGAGGTTTATCATTTTATCACTTATGTCGAGGGCTGTGAAGAACTATCTTCACTTTCTGGCCTGTTCAGTTTCTCAGTTTGAACCTGAGCCATCACAAAGACAAAAGGAGGATAGCACTATTGCCTGTAAGAGAGCACACCTACATTCAGATGGTGTAAGTTCCTTTGTGTTTCATGCTGCTTGCATTCCTTTGTTGAGTTTCATCTGTCTTGATGTCTTGGGCTTCCTAGCTATAAGCTTATGTACACTTAAATGCAATTTAGGTTATCTGGCTGTGGTTGCCACTTCCCAAAGTATAGAGTGTAGAAGAATACTTTCTTGAGCGGGGACACGGAGTGTTTTTGCAGAGGTTGGACAATCCAGCCTTGTCCGAACTGTGGCCTAATTGGGGCCCGCAAAGGCCTGTAAAGGCCTGAATCTGTGGCGCAGTTAAAATTAGTTTAATCTGTGTTTTTTGTAAGTATGTTAATTATAGAGTGTGTTAGATACAGGTTGAGAAAATGAGCTAATTAGGCAGAACCTTAGTGACAATTGGTATGTAAACTATTTTATCATATATAAGAGATAAGCGCAGCAAATAAACGGGATTTTGCCATTTTCATTGCATCAGTGCAGGCGTCCTCTCCTTCTTCTCCCCCTATCTTTGTCAGCTCTTCGTTGAAGGTATCCTGTGTCTTTTCTACTCATAGAGATTTGATTATAAATTCCTGAAGAGAATGCACTTGGATGGAAACAGTGGTTCCTTCAACCCAGGTGGTGTGTTCCCTTCTCTCCTCGCTCCCTTGGCCTGAGACAGGCAAATGTGTTGCTGCAGTGCCAGATCCAAAGTCCACCAGCTCATCCTTTCAAGCACTGAGCCTTTCAAGGTTAATTCAGGGCATCATTAGCCTGTGCTAGGACAGACTGTCCAAGGCATTTTGCAGAACATATCCTGTCCACGTGGTAGAAGGATGCTGTCAAAACCTGACTCCCAAAGCCAGTGTTCTTGGAAGCAGGTGGCCAGCAGTGCTGCTATAACCAAAGCTGTAGTAGATTTGATGCCAAGTAGAACAGATGAGCTACCTTGTATTTCAGACATCTCAGCATAGGGAGGCCAGTGTGTTGGAAAGGATCCAATATCCTGTACCTTCCTTCTGTGTTACAGCTTCTCCTAGAAGAATATATGAGTTGTTGTTTTTTTTTAATACAAGCTTAAAGGAAGTAATTGTGAAGATGTTTTCTCAGATTGGACAGGTGTATTAGCAAGTGTGTGATGCTGAAATTTTCCATTGCACCAGGGTACAGATACTCATTCCCATTATGTTTCTTTTTGTCCTTCTGATGAAGAAGGAGTGTAGTCTGACCATGCACTTCAGAAACTTGGACAAAACATGGAAAGTGACCCTGGTAAGGATTCTTGAATAGGCTAAAGGTTTTATGAGCAACAACACATTGTTGTGGGTTGCATTACTCCCTTGAATTGCATGAGCACCATGCAGTATAGTAGTTAACACACATGAACTTGTGCTTTTGGCTCAGTTTAAGTACTATAGTCTGTTAAGTGTCAGTTCTTTGATACAAGATCTTACTGCAAAGCCTCTTTAAAAAAAAGAGGAATATGACGTACTGCTTTACGTTGCACTTTCTCATAGTAACAAAACTTCATTTTTAAATTCAATTCCTGTTGATAAGTATGGTTCACTCTCGCAAAAAACAGATTTTTCAGAGACTTTAATACTTGAGTCAGCATTGACCAAAACCAAAGAGCTTAGAACATGCAGCAAAGGATGTAGCTTTGAACATGTATTATTGTCAGTGGCAGTTTCTTGCTAGTGAGAGTGACTTGCTTTGGAGGTAAGGCTAATTTACAATTAAGTCCAAGCTAGAGATACCTTATCAGGTTCTGTGGGCTCCAGCAGAAGAAACAAAATTTCCATGTAAGCATGTGACTTTCCTACTGTGAAGAATTTCCTAATATAAACTTCGTTTATTCAGTGGTGTTTTGTTATAAATGAGAAGAAACCTAGTTTGTTTTTAAAAAAGAAGTTAAAGGATGCTTTATCAGTAAGTAACTACTTCATTTTTCTTGGTACTTTATAGGTGAAGACACCTCTGAGGAGTGATTGCTTTCACTGAGAACTCTGTGCATTTGTTTCTTTTCTGTATTTCAAGACTCTATTTTAGCTGTAAACTATGTAAACTGTCTCTAACAGCCGCAGTGGTTGCAGTCTCATTAAAAATAGAACAAAGCTTTTAGCATTTCTAAGCCTGTCAGTTGGATTCCCTCATTGCTAGCTGATTAAAAGACAGCAACCATGATGCATTGGATTTTCTTCTACCATAATAAATGGCAGTCTGGTCCAAAAAGTGCAACACTGTGGAGTATACTATCCATTTCCTCTGTGCAGAGTACGGGGAGACAGCTGCATTTTTGCAGAAGTGGTTGGTTCCTACTAAGAGAGGACTGCATCTAGTGAGAGAGTTCTTGCCAGATTTTGGGTTCAGGAGTGTTGAAAGCCCTGTTAATGCCAGCTATGAAAAGTTCAGCCTAGAGAAGCTGAATCTCTAACTTTAGCCTGCATGCATGCTGTAAAAGTGCATTGCTGGAGCTGTCAGCTAACACTCACTCTGCTCACTCCTGCCTTACTGCAGAAAAGCTGTTCAGGAGTAAACAGCTGTTGCCAGATACTGTTGGAGGTTGCTAGCTATGGTCCAGTCCTTGCTAGATTACATTAATTAATTAATTAATTCCTCAATGCCAAAGAGACACCTGGAGTTGGCACAGGGGTGACAGGAAGAAGCTGGGTGATGATGTTTTTTGGTTTGCCCTGATAGCAATTGCAAAGCAGGTAGTGAAAAGTCACATAACTAGGCTCCTAAAAATAAATCAGAAGCACCTTCAGAAAAATAAGTTTCTTGCTCAGCTATAGCAGTGGCTTCTATAACTGTATTGGGCTACAGCTTTTAGGAAGAAACACTTCAGTGGCTCGGAGCATGTACACTGTGGGGTTTCAGTGTTGACAACAGGGTCCAAACCCCCAGGTTTTTTTAGACTTGAAGGTTTTCTGATCAGTGAGTTGCTGAAGCCCAGAGGGGGTCAGGAGATAAGTTTCTCCAAGGTCAGACTGACAAGCCTTTCTGCCTTCCCCTGTATCATGGGATGTAATATAATTCCTGTGATTCGTTTAACAAATTCTCTGCCACTGCAGAGACATGGACCACGGGCGCAGGTCTGTCTTGTCTGTCAACCTCGTTTTCCTTCTCCCTTTGCTAATTCCTGGCCTGTTGTAGCTATTGTATATGTTGTGTGGTGGGCTGGTAAGTCTGCTGAGGGTTGTAGGAATGTGTGGATCACAAGAGGTCTGTATGCCCTGCCAGATTATCGTGTGTTTTCAGGGATTTGTAGCATTGAGGCTCGGAGGTTCTGTGGTGTGTCGGCAGGAATGTGCTGCTGCCTTTGCTGCTCCTGTAATCCCGAACTGGCTTGTTTGTTCTTGGTCTCTAGGGTTATTGCTCCCAGTCTTGACAGCCAGTACTGTAAAATCAGAAGGATTCCTGCAGTTAGTGGCTTTGCTACTTCAGGAGAGAGAGCCCAACTTTCGACAAATCTAAGTGGCTTTATTTTAAGCCCTTGTTTGTACAAGCTCTCTTAGCAATGGGAATGCCAAAATTCTAGGTTCACAGTTACTCTGTTGACTTACTGAGCCTTTCACTTGGCTCTTACCTAGTCAAATGACTGTAGTTAAGAGGCAGGAAACCAGGTTACAGGTCTTTAATTATGTAATATGTGGCTTGTCTGAGAATGTGCTTTAAAGTTTTTTGCCTAGTGTGCAAAGCCTGTGTTTTCTTTATTTGTATGACATGTTAAACACTCTGGCAGAAAACAGTTAAACATACACACTCTATTTGAGTAAACTTGAAATCCTTTGCAAAGCAGTGACTTCGGATAAACCCAAGAGCCTTGCACTTCCCTCAGGACTCTTAATTGGAACGCGTTTCTTCAAACTCTGGGGTGTCAGCTTGCTGAAAATACATGGTACCAAACAGCTGTCTGATAGGGGACTGTGCTGCTGTGTTTTTAAGAAAGCAGTGTCACTTGAATTACTAATTGATCTGGACTGTGGAGTTTGGATTAGAACTTGAACATTGGTCTGGATATGTCAGTTGGATTTATTCTTGTAATAGCCTGTGTGTTTGCCTTCACAGGGCTAAGAGTAAAATTGAGTGAGCAGAAACTCTGGATGGCTGTGGATACCAGTAAGCTATAGGAAAATTTACTGAGATGAATAGCTGGCTACTTGGCACTTAGCATAATTGAGTCTATTATCCTCTTTGTGCATTTGATGCTTGAAGTAAACCAAAGCTGCAAAATCATGGTATAAAGAATCAGCATAGCTTAAAAAGCTGTGCAGGAAGTTACTTTACATAAATGCAAACAGTCTTTTGTTTGGAAAGTGAGGAATCTTACGAAGCATCCTCAGAAGAAATGCTTTCTAATGTGTTCATTGCCTATGGAAACTCCAGGGGCATTTTAAGAATGATACTACTGAGTTAAAGAAATAAATATTTGTTTATCTGAGTCCTTCTAAGAGCAGCAAGTTGCAGATACAAAGAGTGTAATTTCTCAAAGTATCCCCTTTCTGCTTCTGAAGCCTGGAACTGCGTCCACTTTTTCACAGCCCTTGGTGTTCACCTCTTCAGCGAAGTTTTTGTAGTTGCTGTTTTTTCTGGGAACCACTTACACCTGAGCACTCTGCAATAGCTTCCTTGGTCTGTGCTAGCTAACATAAGGTACTTCATTTTGCTTTGCACAAGTTGCCTGAACAGAGTAAAGCTGTGGTTGTTCAAATAATGACTTTGCTAATTTTCTCTTTACGCTCAGCTAGTTTTAAGATCTGTACCTTGGTATGATGAAGGAGCACCGCCAGGTTGGCAGGGAGCTCCTGTTTGGCAGGAGTGCCCTCTCTGCAAACTGAGGCATATCTGCCTTGATAGTCTCCTAAATTGCGGTGAGACCCGTCAGCACGTCTGACTTTACTTTCTGTTGTGCTGGACGGTGTACAAACATCAGAAGTATGTCATGATCTTAATTTGTTGCTGTGGGACTGCTGGCATGAGTACGCGTGACTCTTGCTCAATTGAACCTTTTGTTCAGGGGCACGGCAGTGTGGGTTTGCAGACAGCTACAGTAAATCCAAAAACAGGGACTGTCGTCTTGGTGGTCTGGACATCCTCAGTCTGGCCATACTCCCAGGAGCTTCCCAGAAGCTGTGCTGCCACTTGTAGCCTTTCTTCATATTATAAACTTCCAGAGATTGCTGAAATTAGAAGAAGCCGAAGCCTTCAGGGGATTTCCACACTTTTCCAGAAAGTCTGTCTCCTCTAATGCTAGACCCCTTTCTTTGCAAAGAATGAGGGAGAAGGGAAGTATAACTGATACTTCATTATTTTTGTATTCAAATCTGCCTCTTCCCTTCTCTAAGCACTTTTTACCTGTAAGATTACCCTGAATGACTGACTGGATAACCTTTGCTGAAAAAACTAGGATGATTTTTTCAGCAGTAGAGTGGTAGCAACACACTGGTGTGTCTAATGATGCTGTCTCATACTAATAAATACTCTCCAGAGCTAAACTGCAGGTGGGAACAGTGGCACTTGGAGCCAAAGAGGTGATTACAGAGCACGTGTGCAGACAGCAGAGCTGCTGTAGTATATGTCTGGTTGATTCTCTGATTAAAAGATGAGATTTAATGTTTTCTTAGATAACTGAAATGCTTATCATGCTAGAACAAACAGCAGCAAATATTGTATGTCATAGTTTAGGGAGTGCAACTTGAAAGGCTTAGTTATAGATTGAAAAATAAATCTAGATTGTCCTGGTTACTGATATGTAGAGATAACACTGTCTATGAGTGGACTTTGTCTCTCAACCCGATGCAAGCACGTCACATTTTGTGTCCTGCCACATAGGTTTGCAAAAGGACACTGTAATCTGACCTGTAATGATGGTGTGTTTGGCTTTATGAAAGGCTAATGCTTTAAACGACCCTACATCAGGTCCTTCTATTACTCTTGCTAGTCACTCGATTAAATCATGCTTGGTTGCAGAGGCTGACTGACAGAGAAAACAGCACATGCAAAAAGTCAGCGAGGGCTAATGCTCCACTAGCTTCTAAAAATACTGCAATAGCTGAATGGTACAGTAAGTTAAGTAACATGCTTTAATTTCATATTGAGAGCATTTATTGGAAGAGGAGGGAGAGCTGGGGATTAAACCATGAGGCAAACAAATGACTTGCTTTGAGGCCGCTTTCAGCTGCAGCAGGAGGGTGGTGACGGACCAAAGCAGGTGCCCACCTTGCTGAGGGCCATGGCCTCGGCCCTGAGCTGGGGCCTGACAACAAGGCTGCTGGCACAGAGTCATTATATAACTTTATTTCCTGCCCCCCTCCCCTTTCTTCTTTTACCCTTGTTCCAGCATGTGATCTCCACTGCAGCTGGCCGAGTGCCAGCGTTTGTCTGTGCACAACCGACACAAACAGATTCTGGAGGGTCATGTGAAACTACCCCTGGCTCTTTAAACCTCACCGCCCTTACCTTTTCCCCTCCACTGCCTGCATTGCTGTAACAGGTGTGGCTTTGTTTATGCACGGCCTGTCGCTTTGCTTTAGCACCTGGGTTTTGCTGGCCCGCAGTGTCCGCAGGAAACCTTTGCCTCCCTGTTTTGCTCAAGCTGCAGGAGAACTCTCTGGATCTTGTGGGCAGGCATTTGCACCGAGCAAAACAGGCAGGGGCATCAGTTTTGTAAGGGCAGCACCAGCAGTCATTAGTCACTGTAACCTCTGCTTCTGAAAACTTTGATCTACCTTACCATGGCTTGGCTTAACTTTGTGAGTAAGGCCTGTGGTTCTCAGCATCTTCTGGTACAAGATGTAAGGTGATTCCGGAGAGGGTGTATCCTATTCCTGTAAATTTTTGGCAATTGCTAGTTATAAAAAAGAAAAGTCTGGTTTAATTGAAGAGTTACGGGCCTGGAGCCAGGTCAAACCTTGAAATAAGGTGTCTCAGTTAAGTGTTTGTGTGTTACTGCTGTGGGAAACCCAAATGTAAAATCGTGTGTCTTGGCCCCATTTCACCTTTGTTACTGCTTAGTACTTCATGAATCTTGCCTTCCAGAAGAGACTTTTATATGTCGAGGCAACTGAAAACACCTTTAGGTATGTGACAAAGAGCTTACAGCTGGTTTTTTTTGTTCCAACTTTTATTTCTCTTGGGATGCCCTGTTCCTCTTCCTAGAGAGGAAATATGTCACTGCATCCATGCATTAGGCATTGTGACTTCTTCCTGGGATGTGGAACTAATGCAGCTCAACTGCATCTGTGAGATTTTAGCTATCCTATAAAAATTGGTCATGTTGACTTTTATGGAGGGAAATGCACAGAGAAAAGCTCTGGGATGGGGAGGGATGTTCTGCTGAGTTATCTGTGCCTGTGATGCTAACCTCTTAGCCTTTGTACTGAGAGCAGTCAGCTTCAGCTTTAAGTTTTGACTGAAACTTTTCTTAGATAAGCATCTTTTCCCTGCTGTTGCCCTTCGCACCTTGGAAAAATTACAACTGAACTTTCTGGGGAATAGATTCATAATTTTGTCTGTTCTTTCTGCAGTTGCCTTCTTATGCTGCAAGTCCCAAATTCCCTGCCTCAAATTTAAAATGGAGATGATATGGGTCAGGTCAGTGACGGCTATGTGGTGTCCCAAAGAAAATAAGATCAATCCAGTGAGAATGACCAGCGCTTCAAAAGTACTAATAATGTTAGAATGTGATAGCCTGTGGTTGCAAGGGATTTGATGAAAACAGGAGCTCGTGAGTTGCTTGTTCCTAGTAAGTGTTAGGTTAGCTCCAGTGAAAGAGCTAACAAATACTGCTGTGTTTCAAGAAAGTTAGAACAAAGACAGTTGTGCTGACAGAAGGTCTGATGTGGTTTGTTTGGTTTTTTTTTTTGATTCCTGAGAAGCAATAACAAAAATTCATGAGTTGAGTGAGATGTGGCACATGAAACAACAGCCAATGTTGTGAAAATCAGTGCAAAGAATGTAAAGAGCTATAAGGGGAGATAGCCAGTATGGAGGCAGAAGTTTGAGTGGTCCCCGTTGTATCTGACTTAGATAGATGGATGCCATTTCTATCTTATCATACAATGTTTACTCATAAAAACCTTCCTTAGTCATACCACTGTTGTCAGTTTCTGTCTTGTAATGCCTGTGGGCTCCTGAACTGATCCCTGATGGTGAGGACACTTGAGAGCAGTGCTTGATGCTTGAATCAAAGCTCAAGCGTTTGCTGAGACAGTCTCTCTGATGAAGAGAGAATGTATTTCATATACTGTATAACTATATACAGTTCTAGTCCCCAAACACTTACATCCATTATGATTTTGAGTATTAGCTTATATTTTGTCAGTGCTGGACTGAGGGCTCATGGTTGCGCGTAGTTGAATTGCCGCTCACTGTGTGCTTGTTTCTGCTCTGCCTTAGTTACAACATCATTTGCCATGAGGGTGGTTCCTGTGTTTTGACATAAAAGCAGGTCATGCCATGGTGTATTTAGCCCACACCTGGGGCACAGTGGGATCATGTTTGTAGTCACGTACATTACTGTGGCAGTTTATGCTTGGTGGTGTATCAATGCAGCCCGCTTTGTGCACTTTTCCATACCCACCCTGAACTGGTATATGCAAAGGTATGCCGGTTTTGTAAAACCACGCACCTGCTCTTAATCTCCTTCTCATACTTCTAAAATGTGACTTACCTTGCTTTTCCTATTATCTTGTTTATATTTCAGTTTTTCTGCTTGCTCCTAGTTGTCTTCTTTGGCAAGATCTGTGAGAAACCGTGGTATTTTAGACTTAGCCAAATTCAGTTTGTGTTAAAACTTCATGAAACTTGATCTTGTGAGAATTCCAGTATGAAAAAAACAACAGGTTGGCATCCAGAGCCATGGATGTTTATCTAAACTGAACTTCTGATTTCTCTTGAGGTTTAGTAGTTCACTACTGAATCTATTTCAGTCCAGTTAATTAGTTACAAAGCCCTAAGCCACAGACTTGGAATTAAAGAAAACAAAGCCCCAAGCCTCCGCATAATTTGATGCAAGAAGAAACTTTTGTTAAGCTAGGAAGTGCATGTACATCACTGTTCTCCATTTGAAACACAGACTGGCGTACAGATGAGCCAACAGCACAGTCATTGATTCTGGATCCATGCCACACGTATTAATGTGACAGCCTAGTGTCCCCCTGTGATCTGTTCCCTCACCTTCTCTGACACCAGTCTCTCCTTTCAGAGGCATGGCAGGGTTTTTTTGTTTTGTATTGGTGGTTTGACTCCATGTAATGTAGCTTGCAGGGAGTACAGAATGCCTGGTTTTGATAAGATACTCTGCTCTTCTGTTTTTAGGACAATGTAGATCAGACTTCAGCTCATGGTCGGCGGGATCTGGTGGAACCGGGTTTCCAAGAACCATCTAACCGCATCTCCCTGAACCACCAAGGTAAGGAGTAGTGCCTGGAAGTCCAGGCTTCTCAGGCAAGTGCAGGCATGGTTTTGCCTCCATGTTGCCATTTCTCTTTCTCACTGGGGGAAAAAGAAAATGTTCTGGATGGTTGGAGAAGGAGAGCTGAAGAAATCGCTTTTTGTCACAACTGTCCTTTGAGCTGTGGATGAAGGTGACGAAGGACTTGTATGCATCTCAAACCTTGTAGCCCGAGCTTGGATTACTAGCCTGAGTGACAGGGATACTCTCCTATTTTTGAGTGGGGAAGAGGGAAGTGCTGACAATAAATTCAACATTTGTAATGTTAAGGTTGCATTTAAAAAAAAAAAATCTTCAACTGCCATAAGACAGTCTCTGGCTCAATGTCTGCAGTAGGAGAAGGGGAAAAAAGCATGTTTACTTGCTTTCCATGACAGAAATCAGCTCATTTGTGAAAAGATAGCCCTGAACTAGATGTTGCAATGTAGGTGTAATAGTTTAGCTTCTGTAATTCAACAGGACCATTCATAAAAATCTAAACCAAATCTTAAAACTCTTCACTGATCTCTGTCTGTTCAGAGACCTAAAAGACAACAGTTACTGTTATTACAGAGACCGTTCAGCTTTATTGTTTTGGGTTTGAAATAATTGATAATAGTGTTCTTTTAAGCAGTGAACCCTCTTACCCTCAGGCTTCCTGATGGTTTAATTTGAAACCAAGTCCTTGAAGGTCATCTTCAAATGTTGTTTCATCAGTGCACCAACTAATAGTAATGCAGACAGAACAAGACTATTGAAACTAAAATGATTACAAGCATATTACTTAAAGTATTTGCCAAATATGACGTGCTTAACTTGTCCTTTAAAAATTCAGCTTTTTTTAATTTGTCATGGGCAGCAAGACTCAAATTTCATGACTTGTAGATTATCAAGACAATTAAAGTTGCACAAACAAGTCCTAGAGTGTAATGAGGATTGTATTTTAACTTGCTCCCCTTTCCATGCTCCAAGTGTTCTGATGTTTTTAAGCTTTGCTTTCAATTGAAAAGAGAAGGCAACAGGTTGCAATGTAATCCAGTCTAAAACTTAAAGTAGTAGAGGCAGTGTGTAGTGACATGTTTGCGTGCATAGAAAACATTTTATAAGTTCAATTCTTCTTGTGTTTTTAATTCATAATGTTTGTTATTAATAATAATATGTCAGGATGTGCCAATTGTGGAACAGATCTATACATGTGACTTCTGACGCTATTTGTAAATATCCCCCATTATATCAGGGTATTTTGGCGGGGGACACATCCTGTGTGGTCTGGGTTCTTGTGTTACAGTGCGTGTGTCTGCTGCTTTTGAAGTCTGAACATTTATAGAAGAAATAGGTAATACCATGTTTAGATGGCACGACGCCAGCTTTGCAGCCTAACATTTTCCCACTTCCTTTTCAGATCCTTCTTTTCCTCTGTCAATATTGTTGTACTGCAATAGGATCCATACAGTGTTGCCTGACATGTGGCTCTTTCTCAGCCACTTTGAGACAAATGTCCAAATTAATTCAGGAAACAGCTGTCTTTAAAGAAAATGGTTTGCATAGGGGGTGCTGACAGTTCAATGCCTGTTTCTCAAGCAAGACCCAGTTAATGTTTTTCCTCAGTACTTTTTGAAGCAAAGATTGCTTATGCATCCCCAATTGGTTTGGGATTTGTCTTGTATATAAGCTGACTGATGGCAATCTAATCCACTATTTCTAAAATACTTCAATTTTGTTGCTGCACTAAGTACGTGGTACCGTATCAATCTTGACGCTGTTATGTTAGTGGTCTGGATTAAGAACTGAAACCTAAATGCTCAAAGGTGGTCTTTAATGCTGGGCTGTAGGAGTTCTGCCCTTTGCAGTGTTGGAGGGAAGCAAGGTACCTGCTGCTTTGGTCCCCTCTGGGAAATGGAAGTGGCCCTAACTATGATGTTACATCATGCCTTGAGTGTTTGCTCTGCTCAGGTAGGAGCATCCACTCTCTTTTCATAGCATATGAAATAAATATTCTTGTCCTTGAAGAACTTGAACATATAAGTATTTTTAGAGCTGGCATGTATTCTGGAATTCTAGATTAATGAATAGAACATAGAAAAATACAGCATGAAGAGCTTCAGCTCAGGGAGTTGTGATGTGGTCTGAACTAGCTCCCATACAGTCGTATTAGTCACATAATAAATAGGAGGATTAGATTATTAACATGAAATGGATTTTTACGTTCTGTGGTCACTATTTGCTTTGGTTTTTCTAACTCTCACACTAAGCTTTGTTATCTATTACTTTCTATTAAAGCCTTGCTGGCACTGACCCTGGTGTAAAGCTTTAAAGAGTAAACCTGTATCCAGAAGCAACTTGCAGAACCACTCCAAATTAATGTTTGGTTGTATGCCTTGATTATGTTGATGATAAAGATGTTTGCAACAGACTACAGCAATTTTTGCTTCCAGTTACATGCAACATTACTTGCTGACTTAAGCACATGCCTATTAGGAGACCTAAAGGTTTCTATGATGGACATGAGCAGAGATTGTGAAAGGCTTAGAATTGGCTAAAATAATTCCTGTGTTAGGTGTTCTCTGCCTTTTTCTCTTTAGTGTATTGTGCGTTAAAGGTTGCAGCTGAACTTTGAGCAGCCATAGTTGTTACAGTCTTTTTATGTGTGCACTTGCAATTCACACCTGACCACATTGCTCAGTGAGGCAGCAGATTTGCCAGTTTCTGTTGAACATTAACTTGTGGTCCTTTGCTTTTCACTGGGAGAGCTTTTGGTACAAGCACCTGCAATTCTGAACCAAGACTGTTTTCCACAGCCTATAAAAATGGTGATTAGCTTCTTCCCAGGCATCCGAATCCCTTTAACACAAACTGGAGAAAGAGCATTCAAGTGGAGACTGAGATAGCCCTGCCAACTGTCCCCGTGTGAATAAGCCCTTTCTTGTGAAGGGTGTTTCAAGTACGTGTTTCCTGCTGAATCACTGTTTTTACACAAGAAGATGCTTTATAACTCTTCAGCTTCTTCTTTCAAAAGAATATATTGTAAAGATTGGGGAGCAGAAGGTAGATCTGTAAAGTGAGGAGTCTTTAGAATAGGAAGGTTTCATGGGAAACTAATGTGCAAAATTGAGTGCAGATGGAATAGTATTTTTTCCTAGAAATAGTTTAATAACTGTTTTTATGTAGGTATACTAATAAACTTGCTTAATTTAACAATAAGCATTTTTATATCTAAGCTATTAGTTAGTTTATCACTTTTCAATGATTCTGCTAATTGGGCAAGTTTTATAAAGGTACTAAATGCAAAGAGTGTGGACTATGATGTCTTTCCTGTATTCCCCATGGGATACTTCATAAATCAAATGGAATAGGAAAGAGCAAGCTGTACTGCGGAACAATACTAGTATCCACTAATGTAAAGGAACAGATATGCTTCAGATACCTATTAAAAGTTAGAGAAAGTTAAGAACAGCCAGCCAGGATCTGGCATTAGATAACCAACAAGGCTAAATATTTCTGGAACAGTCCTTCCAGAAGCTGTAGTAAAGCTTCTAGGCTTAAAGAAGAAGAATGTGTCTAAACTATGTGGCTTTTCTGAAGAGGAGAGGGTAGGAGGTGAAGATACAAGCAAAACAATTATTTACCATCTTAAAAAACACCAAGAGGAAGTGAGAGCGTGCTTAGGAGGCAATGACAGGAATTGTTCTTTACAAAATTTTTTCCTTCTCACTCTGCAAAAGATACAGAAGTCACAAGTGTTTAAAATTTTGCAATGACAAGTTTTCTACAGTGTGTAGCCTGTAGTACTTGTACTCTATGCAGTAGTCAGAGGCAGAGCTGGGGACCCATAGTAGTGATTTTACTTCCAACCCTTCCATTCACACAGGGATGCTGTTTAGAGGCCTGCCTTAGAGGGGATAGGCTCCCACATTTGTTCTCCCTTGTTCCTCCCCAGAGGGTGCTTCTCTCTCCCCCAAGTACCCTGGCAGTGCAGCCTCTGTTCCTCTTGGCTGTTTTGTGATGCTGCTCTGTGGTGCCACCAAATTTAATCTTGAATGTGTCTCTGTAGCAAGACAGAGCTATCATATGGATTTCCCTGTGCTACTGTGGATGAGCTTTGCTATATGAATTATGATGGCAAAGTGCAATATGCTACAGAAAACCCCATACCTGACAGAATTTGTTGACTCTTGGACTTCAGAAGGTTTAACCTGCCAGTCATACCACTACTGTTTCTCCTTTTGCTCTGTACTGGGATCTTCTTTGTTGGTGCATATCCTGGAGCTCATTTTTTTCTGTTTGTTTTTCTAGCAGGCAGCAAATACTGCCAGCTTCAGTCTCAGATGTGAAATTTATGGGCAATGCTTTTTATTGGTACTTGACATGTACTTTTGAGATTGCGTAGCCACTTCTTATTCAGAATTGTAAAGCCAGGCATAAAAAAAGTACTTTCTGTCAACTTGCCTTTTTGGAAGTGTTAGACATGCAGTGCTGGCATTTCCTCCATGTACGTACTCATGGGATGATTGTCAGTTTCTGTACAAATGTGTTTTGCCATGGGTCTGTGATGAAAGATTTTTCTGCCTTTTATTAGTGCATTCACACAACGTCTTCCTTTCCCAAGGAGCTCTCAGCTCTTGTTGGATTTGATGCTTTTTGTCACTGCAGTTTGCAGGAAGAGCTGATCTGAACCTTTTGGTACCTTGGACTCCACAGCCAGGTGGCTCCAGCAGCAGAAAGGAAATGGTGATGGTTGTTTTAGCCAGCAGCTGTCCTTTCTCAACAGCCTTTGGTCTTTCTTGGTTGGTGGTGGTAGGAAGTCTTGCCTGTAGGGAGACAGTGAATATGCTTTAGTTGCGGATTGGGTGGGCATTAGTTTTCCTGCCTGTATGTACAAATGACTTGGCTCCCAGTGAAACTGGAGGGATCCAGGGCATCTGCCAAAACTTGTATCATACTGCAGTTGACTTCTGAGGTGGATGCTGTCGTGTGCCTTGCTGGCTAGTCACTAGAGCATTTGTTTTTATAGAGACAGTAAATGTCTGGATGGTGGAAACTTCCCTTCTAGCACACTGGAACAGTCCTGTGTCCAAAAAATAAGAGCCTGTGTAAATACAGGCAAACTTTTGAATGGGCATGGGTGTAGGTGAAGTATTACAATACCTAAGATTTAGCCCAGAGAAATAATACTGTGTAGCACTCTTTTTCTCCAGCACTGTTGCTATTACTTGCTTTTAATGTATTTTCTTCTGTATTTGCCTTAGGATAGACATGGGAGGTTTGAGGTGATGTTGTTATTCATTCTGTAGCTAAGGAGGAGTGTATTTGGTAACAGTCGGTGCTGCTACTGAAATGCTTCAGTTGTGGGATCTGACTGGGATGAGCTGGTTATCTGGTGTATCAGAACTAACCCATGTTCTTTGCAGAATCCAGCTGGTACTGAATTGAAAGTGTAGAATGAAAAACAAACATTGTCTGTATTTCGGAGACAATACTGCCAGACATTCATGAATTCTTGTGCTTTGTATAAATGTTGTAGTCATTGTCCAGCCTTAGAAAAAAACCTCCATTAGTGCCGAAATGATTTACACTGACTAATCTTACGCGGAGAGCGGAGGCCCTGCTTCCTGCCTAGCTCATTACAGTACCTTTGTCTTCTTTTGGAGAATGCTTCCATTTATATTTGGTGATGAATCTTGTTAGCATGGCTACCAGGAGGGCACCCATAATAGCTGTGTAGAAGTTTAACTTCCCTCATTAGATTAGTTTCCAAACCCTTGGGCTGACAGAACTCTGAAAAAAAAATTATGAAAAGAGAAGACAGTAGATTGGTGTTTAGTAGATTGTTTCAGAGATCTGCAGCGAGCTACAGGAGACAGATAAATTGAACTGATCGAGTTTAGCTGGAAGGCTCTGCACATAGTGTAAGGAAGATTGAGTGAAAACAATGAATGAGAAGAAACAGACCAAAAATTATTTAAATTTTAGCATATTTAAAGAAAATAATTTGTAGATTTTGTTTCATTTTTATTGTATTTTTAAATTTTTTTTTATCAACTTTTTGGTATCAGCTCCCAAATCATCAGTTTTGGACATATTTAATTGTGTTCCTCTGAAGCCACATGATATTAATTTAAAAAGTTGTAATATCTCATAGTTGACAAGCATGGTATTTTAAGCCTGTTTATAATCTGAGGAGTCGATGTATCAATCTGTTGCATTTTTCTGACAAGGTGTAGGATTCAGTGGATTCAGTGCAGGGAAGGAGCCCACTGTCTTGTTTGTGTAGGGGTTTGCCTTGGGGCCTTTGTTCATTGGAAGTTTTACAAGGTGAGATGTAGAAAAATTAAGAATTTTAAGTAAGCCTAAACCAAGAAGTACTACAATATTAAAAATTATTTTAAGCCTTTTTTTTTCTTTTTTTTTTTTCCTATGACCTGTGGAAGAATGGTAAAATTATTACCAGGTTTGTAATGACCTCCTTGCTGTGCTAGAGGGGAAGATGGTTGCTGGGGCAGAGCAGTTGCATTGGAAGAGCAAGTGAAACTGGACAGGGAAACTGGGTTCCTTGCTCAGGATAGACCATGATGCACCATACTCATCCCTCAGGGGCTGAAGCTGTTGGGTGTATGACATCTGAAATAGTGGTTTGGGATTTTTTTAATACTGCAGATAGTTGTTCCTCCACCTTCTCTTTCAAGATTTGTATCTGCAGTTACCATGGCACAGAGAGGAGTAAATTTGAATTCTGGGTAATTAGAAGTTCCTTTCTAATTATTGTTAAATTCTTGTCTAAGGCTTTGGGAGGGGAAGGTATAAATTGGGCATCTGGGTGATGAGCTTTTCTTGCTTCTGTACAGATCTGTCTCAGAAAAAGAGGGCATTTATTTCCCTCACCTCTTTGTGTTACCTCCTTGAAAACAAGTTAGTACTAGCATAAATGTACAGTGGTGACTCATTAAGAAACTCACCACAAATCAAATAGGGAGACACTGCAAAATCAATTGTAAAATCAAATGTCCTTTTTAATTCACTTTTGTCTTTAATATTAAAAATTCACACATTTCCTGCTGTTGCTGAGAAAGGGCAAATCTATCTGTTCTTTTTGCATCTTTTGGCTGAGTAATGCAAGAGGCAGCGTGGGATGCCCTCTCTCTTTGTTGGTGGCTG
Organism: Phainopepla nitens; assembly: GCA_013400175.1. Classification (NCBI taxonomy): domain Eukaryota; kingdom Metazoa; phylum Chordata; class Aves; order Passeriformes; family Bombycillidae; genus Phainopepla; species Phainopepla nitens. Next base: position 458,776 of record VXBQ01002607.1, read on the forward strand.
TGCACTTGGGGGCGTCTGGTGGAAAACTTTCTCCCTGTGCTGCAGCTATTGTGCAAAGACAGCTCAGGGGAGCAGCATGATCTGGGGGCTCTCGGTGAGGGGCTGGGTACCAGGGGCTGGGAACCTAAACACGCTGCTCTGTTGGGAGGGTCTGCTCCATTCGCAGGAGGCCGGCGTTCACACTGATGTCTAGAAAGGCTCACCCGGAACAGAGGCTAGAGAGAGCAAAAGAAATAAAATAGGTATTTATTGAAAGGATACACCTTGGGCAGTGCAAGAGCCCAGGGCTACACCCAGGTTGAATCCACAGTGATCACAAAATGGATCCCTGGTCACGAGGCCTCACACTTACATAGGTTTTGGTCTATCAGCATATTGGAGTTAATTGCCCAATTACAGCTGCAGGTTATGAAGCTCCATCCTCCCTGTTGTTCTCTCTTCTCTTCACTGTACTTTTTACTCTTGGGCCTAAAATTTATATTGGTTGTCCTTGGTCCTAAGCTAGAAAAGGAATTGTTTTGTCTACCTACTCTGTGAAGAGGGCTCACCAACACTTAATATGAAGCCTAGAACTACACACTAAAACAGCACAGAATCTGAAAAAATATAAAAGCTAAAACTTAAGGCATCAACATCATGTGTTTGCTTACCTTTGGCAGCTCCCCCAGCCGTGCCCCAGCTCTGTGACGTGATGCCAGCGGTGGGCAGACACTTTCTGTGCCGCTGCCACCACTCCAGTGGTGTTGGGTCACCCAGCTCCTCGCTGCACAGGCACCTGTGTGCGGGCAGCCTGGTGCCACAGCCTGGCTGGTGACTCCTTGGCAGGGAGAGCACCTTAAACTGAGAGAGGGTCCTGGAGGGAAGCAGCCTGCAAGCCCTTCATGGGGGATGATGTTGTTCCAGGCATTCTGTTTTGCGGGCTTACGCTCATGGGTCTGACACATCTGTTTGAAGTGGTGTGCCTGGGGAAATTCAGATATCCGAGGGAAACCAGTGGGGCCATATCTACCTCGTGATGAGGTGTTCCTCACAGGTATCAGAGCTGAGCTCATTTCTTGTGTTTATCTCATGTCTTTCATGAGGGAAAAAGTCTGTTATCCTATGGGTGGTGTACTCCCTCCTCTGTAAGTATATTTGCTTAGCAAATTGCACCGTTCCATCGCTAAAGCAGTCAAATGTGATAGATTTCATGATTTTTAAAATCATTTTATGTAGTTATTTATACTGTCCAACAGGTATTGGGGCACTTCTGATCTCAGGTCTTCCTCTGCCTCCCGAGCAGCTTATTCCTTCTATTTGAGTTAATGGTGCAGAATTGAGCTTAGTGATCTGAAATAACCTCTTCTAATTCAGTCAATGAAAGGTAACTGTAAAATCATGGAATGAATGAGCTCTTATGTTCTATGGCATAACTGTATTGCCTTTATGTTTTCTTTTGTAATCTGACTAAATTTCTGCTGTCAACATATTAGAGCAAAAGGATGGAAATTATCAACACAGGTTCTTTTGATAGCTTCTGGATGACATTTTTAACATGGCTGAGTTGAATTCTTGCCTGTGCTACTACACCCTCTTCCTTCACATTCTTGGATTTTGCATATTCCCTGTTAGGGGGAATGTTTTAAGTGTATTTAGCTTTATGTAAGAAGCTTTTGAACCTTTCAGTGAAGGTGTTATAGCCAAATGTCAAAACATGGCTGTGGGCACTTAAAATAGTTTCAGTACTAATGAGCTTTCCAGCTAAGAAAGTTGATTTATTTTGTAGCCTGGCTTTTAATATTGCCATAACAATGACAGTTGTTCAATAAAAACAGTGTCTCTGCAACATCAGAATATTAACTTTGATTTCTGATACCTTAAGCAAAATCAAGTTCTAAGTTTCAAAGGCAATTTGATATATAAAGGGGAAGGATATATTTAGAGATGGAAACAATCCATAGTCACTTCAGCTACTGTTATATATTTTGAAAATAATCTTTTAGGAAGTATCTCTAATTTTTGAGATAAAAGTGCAGTGTCACTATGCAAGGTCAGCTTTAATGGAGAGAGAACTGACTTTCAGTATCTGATTACACGAAGAGCTCTAGGGCTTTAATCTGGTTTCATGACTTTGTGTTCAAGTCTGAAATAAATCTATTCTGCTTATTCAGACTTTTAAGAGTATCATCTGTCAGAAACTGATTGCCATTTATCTACAGCACATGGAATGTTTGAAATCACTGTGACTGTTGAGGGGAGGCTATTTTATTTTATAAATCTCTCTGCTTTGGTTAAAGCAGACAGATTTCTCAAGAGAACTGTGTTAACTGTGTCTCTGTGCTTTCTGAAGGTGATAGTGAAAAATGGACCCCATTTTCTATGAAACTGATTTCCAAGATTATGGTAGCAGTGGTATGGTGAAGTAGGGGCAAATGTAATGTCAGAAACTGCTCCCTGTATGAATATTGGTTAGACTTCATCTTTGCAAGAAACTTTTTAACAGCCTTACTTCACCTGAACATTTAATGATTTTGGAATCAGATTTTTTTTTTTTTTTAATGAAATACGTTTAACCAGATAGAGTCCTAGTTTACTTCTGTTCCTGCTCAAAGCACACTGTACTGATTTTTGTTCTGTCTCTGACCAGCCATGCATCTTTGATCTCTCTTGTGATGCAGGTAATTTTTAATAGCTGACACAGTGCAGCCTTCTTGTCTGCAAACAATTCTAAGAGACGTATATCTGACGTTTGGATTTTTGTTTTCCCCTGACCTTCAAAGTTATATTTTTGGTCTCTGTCAAAGTAGTGAGAGGGTGGAGAACAGGCAGTGCAGCTCTTAGTTTTTCTTCCTGCCATTGTTTGTCCTAGTAAGTGTCCTAACCTTTGGTTTCTCTCGTCTTTCCATTGCCTCAGGTGAAAAGTATAAATTAATTTACTTTTTTATGAGCTTCATCTTTAAAGCAGGGCTTTTATCATCTTAGAAATTAATACAGAAATTCACTTTGCTTCTCTTAAAAAAAAAATATTAAATAAAAAAAAATCCAAGCAATGTCTAGCTTTGTAACATTTCTAGGGGTGAGAATTAGAACGAGGGTGAGGTAAGACTTGTTTGCAATAATGAAATGGAGCATATTTCTAATACCTCAGTTCTCCTGGCAAAGGCTTCTGGTGCTTTACGATTCCTTGATTCAATTACTTTGTGCTCCTCCTTTTCACTTGTTAGTTGGTCTTAATTAGAGGAAGAATTATAAATGCTAAACAAAAGTTGTCCTTGTGCTTAAAAATTAAATAGATTTTAAAAGTTGGCTGACAGTATTACAGCAAATTTAGGCTAAGCAATCTGAAGTATACAATTAGTGTAAGGTTTTAGTATCCTTTTCTGTGCATTAAAACAATTTTCATGAGCTAAAGTACTAGAAAAATGGGATTGTCACGTAAAGATATAACACGTTGTACAGCTGAGAGGAAAATGCCCAGTTCAAGTTATAACTTAAACATGATCTTCCTTAGAAATGTCTTTTCTAATCTGTATATAAAATAGACTGGTTCTGCCAGATGACAGGGAAGTCAAGGACTGCAGATTTTAAGATTTTTCCAGCATGGGAACGTAGCTCTTCTAGTTGAGACAAACGGATTACACTGGAATGCACTCATGGTCTATATCAGCAAGCTTTTCTTAACTTTACTTAGTTATGTCAAATAGAACATACACTGTGGTGTATCAAAAATAAAAGGAAGTCACTAAAAATACTTGGCTAATAAATTTCTTTGGTTTGGGGTGAATGTGAAAGTAGGCTTTCTTAGTGGCAGAGTTACATTTATTTAAGTATCAGCATGATTTTCTATGTTTAAAAAATGATTTAAGGTTCATGAATGAAGTCAGACTTCAGATACCAAGAAGAGTGTAAAATGGCACAGGCTTTGATTACAGGAACTTTCTGGTTTGGACCTTGCATGGAGTAACAAATGTCCATAGCCTGCGCTGTGGGATTGCATGGACCCTTAGGCACAGATGGGAACAAGTGGTTGCAAACTGTAGCAGGTAATGATGGCAGCAGCAGACCTGGCTCCCGTGTGGTGGTAGCTAAACCAGCTATGACTCAGGCATCCAAAACCTGCTCAGAACAGCTGGAGTGCAGAAATCTGGGCGGGATGACGACAAGTGTGTGCTTCTTTACATGAGCGTGCAGAAGCAGCCATGGGCTCTCCACCCCACAGCCCACAGCCCCCTCCGTGTAGAAGCTGGGGTTGGCCACTGTGCCTATGTGGAGCAGGGCAAAGAGTTAGAAGCACTCCTTCAATGAATCAGCTTCTACATAGGATTAAACAAATAGTTGTAGCTGCTGATGGGGTAAATGCCTGCCTACATTTTCCCCATCAGCAAAATGAGGATATTGCTATTGCAGAACTTCTGTCAAACATGTGGTTGATATCTGCTTAGTAGTGTGCATGGTCTTTTTGAAGATGAAGTCTCACTTCAGCTTTGTTCATGGTATTAAGTCGGGAGCCAGTTCTGCGGAGATGAAGTCAAGACTGAAATGAGAACATATGTGAGACTGTGTCCCAATGCATTGGGTAAACCATAGGGTATTGCTTTGATATGATGGGTAGCTTTTCTGTAAATTGACTTGTTTGTATGCAGTCTGTGACATGGAAATGATGAGAGATGATGCCACTTCTAAGTACCATAAATGTGCTTTGATTGACGGTGCGTAAGTCTCAACTCACAGTAGGGAGGAGGTGAGTGAATTAAGCTGATGGGTACTTGAAGCTTTGTGCATGTGGGGGTTGAAATTAAAGTTGGGAACAGTGACCAAACTTGCCAGATGACATTGGAACATTTACTACAAAAAACAAAAAGGCATTAAATGTGGGATAAAGAGATAAGTTAAAAACACTTGAGGCATAAGTGAAAAGCCATGGAGTTTCTTTAAGATGGTTTTAGTATGTAGCTGAAATGAAACTATTGAAAGAGATCTAATTTGTTTTCATTATTGTAGGAGCCAAGATGTCTACTAATACAGTATTTATGTTTGTGGTCAAATCTTTCTACCATTGTGTATCTCTATAAACTTTCTGTTTAAGAAAATGACTAAACAAAGCAAAACAAAAAACCTTCTCAACCCTTCCTCCCTATGGTAATAGTGCAGAGATTTTTGGGCCAGGATACATGTCTCTGCAGTGTTATGCTGCCAAAATACAAAACAGAGAGATCTGTTTCTGAAGAGCAAGTTTAGAGATGAATCTGTCAGATTGCTGGCTCCAAGGCAAACTGAGACGATCAGAGAAATTTGCTGAAGGCATGGCTGAGGTGAATGCCTCCTTTCTTGCAGCGAGGGTGTTTGAGCAAGAATTGGTGATCTCCATGCTGATGACTTTGCCCTGAAAAAAGATGTTCTCAGACCATTTGCATTCCCCAGGGTCCGGTGTCTCCCAGGGGTTTGGTGGTACAGCTGTGCTGGCACTCTTCCTAATGTACTTGTAATAGCAAAAAAACACTTTCTCTGAAGGAAGTTTATACTGGTCTGACAAGTGAAATGAAATGCAGCAATAAAAGCATTCTTAGACACTTATACTGGGCTAGAAATACAGATATTTTAACAGGAAAAATAGTAGAAATTTCTATTCAACTGGTTGTTTGCAACCTTTCCATGTATTTCAGGCAAATGTGCAGACCTATACAATGCATTTTATTGAAAGCATGTGGGAAGACAAAGTGCATCCTCAGTTTTGAGGGGCCAACAGACAGACTCACTAATGAGGGCAGAATTGGGAGATGTTGTTGACAGAGTGGACGCTAGAGAGGTTAATAGGGTAGAAAAGAACATAAGTAGCTCTCAATGAAATGGTACCCTACTGTGGTGAAAGATGAAGACAGTAAGAATCTGAAATCCATTTGAGTCAAGTATGAAAGGAAGTGTTGCTCTTCAGCAAGATAACTCTCAAAATTAGTTCACTGCAAGTTGAAAGGAAGCCCATATGGAGTGTCTACTTTGGAGGACTGTTGGAGATGGAGGAAACTTTGAAGTGGTTTCTAGTGCTTTACGTGGTGCAGTAGCTCTTAGTGCAGGTCTTTCCTGTTCTGAGACCATATGTTGGTGTTTTATTCATTTTATGGTTAGAGTTAAGTGTGTTTAGGTGCATAAACACATCAGAAAAGAGAAAGAACCTTCATTTATTCTTCACTACTAAAGATGAAAAATACTTTTAGGTAACTGTACCTTCTGGTATTATGCTGCAGCTGCCTTGGCTTGTGCTTTAAGTTGTAAGTTTGTCGAATAAGGGAACAAAGTCTGTTTGTTTGTTTGTTTGTTTTTCTAGTCAGATGGTCTTCAGGTCCATCTTAAAAAAGATTGAGGAACATCCGTGAAAATACATTGTCATACCAAAGAAAATGCTTTTGAATTTTCTAAAGGGGAGTAAAATAGCAAAGGATAATATTGTAGTCTTGCATTATTTATGGTGCCTGTAGCTGTGAAAAAAATCTTGTGATGTTAAGGCTGTCCCAAAATGAACTGGAATAGTACATTTCTGTAACTCTGATTTCTTACTTTGTCTATAAAGCAGATATTAGCAAGCTTGAGACTTGCTTTAAGCTCTCGTAATAAGAGGAGGGAAGAAAACCTCTCAAATTTCATAGCTTAAAATAAGCAAAATCTGTAGAAAAATAACTCTTTTGTAATTTCATGTCAGTTCTGCCCTAAAATCTTTTACCACAGTGCACCATTGTAACAATAAGCTTCAGTCACCACTGTCTTTCAGCTTACCTGACTGTGATAAGCAGCACAGTATTTATTTCTACCTTTATGTAAACATTATGCCGCAAGTGGTTCATGACAGCACTTCAGCAAGCTTTGTCACGTGAGGATACTTGAGAAATGCATCAAAGGAGCTGACATTCTTGCACTGAGGTTGAAAAAGGTGGCAGCACTTCTCTTAGAGCCAAGAAGCTTCAAGGGGAAGATCAATCTGAATTTGTTACGTTTTTCCAAGTCTCTTTGTGCCTATTAAAAAGGACAAGATTCTGTCAAGCTAGTTGCATTTTCAGCTAAAAAAAAAGCCAGAGTTAAATGGGGCAAGCCAGCTAAACAAGAAACCCTTTCAAAATATAGCATGAGATGTAGCTAAATTTGGAGTTCTTAACAGCAAGCAGCTGCTTAAGTAATTAAAGTATATAAGGTGCTACTGACCAAAGCAATTAGTATGTAATTTAATTAATGGCATTAGGATTGCAGTAACAATATTTTAAGTCTTTCTGTCCAAATCGAGATTGCAGGCAATTTGTGCCATGTCCAAGATGAGGTGAGGAGCCATGTGATGTTAGGGTGTGTTACAGCACCACTGTCTGAGTGGATCTGTAACTGCGCAGGAGCGTCTCGAGCTGGCTGTGCTTTGTTCACCCTCTTGATTAACATACCTTGCTCGAGAATTTGCATGTGCATGCACTGCTAAATTTTTATAAGCTAGGATAGTAATAAGTTTATATTTAAAACAAGGCTTTGTGGGGGCTGCTAATTTTTTTGTTTATCTGCAAATAATTTGAGCTTGCTGCTGTTGAAGGGCAAAAGGGAATTACTGTTTTTGTGTATATTTTTGTGGTTTGTCCTTAAGTGGTTGAAAAATCTTGGAGAGCTCAGGCATAACAGAGTGTTCCAAGTCCCTCTGAAATCTGAAGCACTGCAGATGATAGGTTTTTAAATTGTAAGGTCTACAACTCAAAGACAATTGGGTGATGAGCCCAGTGACTACAGTTAGGTAGTTTCTAGGCTCCAGAATAACCATAAACATTCTTCAGAAAGATGACAATGAGTGTTAGATCCTAAGAAGCAAAAGTACACATCAGGGGGAGAATGTGGAATATGCTAAAGTCCAAATACAGGTCACCTCTAAGGCTAGGGTGGCATCACTGATGAGTCAGTCACTCGGAGAACCAAGGCTGGGAAGGCTTGCTGCTGGGACACCCATGGGTATTATTCCTGTGGTGGCTAACCTGGAGGTGCTGACTTTGTTAAAAAGCCACTGAGAGAAATCCTTCAGAGCCTTCAGGCTTTACAGCAATACTTCTGGCCTACCTTGAGCTCTGTCCTGTTGATGCATTGCCTCTTTCTAGGTCTAAGCCTTTCTAGGTCTGTAAATACGTGGGTGTGCTTTTGGCGGAGCAAACCAGTCTTCTCTGCTTTTCTGGGCTGTATTTCAGATGTGAAACAGAGCGAGGTGAGCAGGTTGTCTCACCTCTTGAGAACACTAACCCTGTGTCCAAAGGTTTTTGGGGTGTCTCCCCTAAGAGGGGTGGTGGGGTGAGTAAAGAGGCACAGTGCGGGACATTAGCCCCTCGCAAGCCCGTTGGAGCGTGCTGGTGACATCCTTGTCACGTGGGGTAAAGGAAGTGGAGACAGCCTCACAAGAAGCGATGGTCTCTTAACAGAGTACCCTTAGGGGAAGAAAATATCTTGTGTTCTGCTTCCAGCCTTGTTCTGTGGGCGTGCAAGGAGGTGAGTCTAGGCAGGGGATTGGGCTCCATGAACACTGACTAGGTGGAGAAGAGCAGCAGGCTGAGTTCCCAAAATCACAGGGTATGCCCTGCGTTCCTGAACTGGGAACGCACACAGCGTGTGAAATCAGGCACGTGGATCTCAGAAGGAAAACGGGCATAATGGACGAGTTTGTTTTGACTCATGCCGAGCTGTGATGAGTCTTCTGCATAGCACACCTGCATATTTTGCCTCTGGGTGAGCCTTATCTGGACTGATTTTTCACCAGTGCAGCTTACCTGTAGCATATAAATCATGAATGACCAGACTTTGCCTAGCTGAAAAGAAAGGAAACTCGGTTTGGTGAGTTTAGAAGAAACGTTAGCACATGGTTTTCTTAGGCGTAAATAAAGTTTGGTTGATGTTACTGATTTTCAATGAAATTTGAATGGTAAATGTAGTTTACTTATTCTTTTGTATTGTTGCTGGTCTTGGGGTTGTTGGTGGTGACATAGTCCTTGATTGAGGTTGGGGTTTTTTGGTTGTTATTTTATGTTAAAAAAACCAACAAAAACGGTTGACTAACGGGAGTTCTTGCAATCAGCGTAGTCATGGCACAGGGAGGCATCACAGAGCTCTTATAAATGCCTGTTTTCCTCCTGAGCAGAGTGGGGTGCAGACACCTTCGGCGGTGGCTGCACACCGCCATTTGGGATGAGACTGCAGCAATATGCTTTGCCATCTGGGGATCCGTGCGTGCGGTAGGACTGTGGCGTTCCCTTCGCATGCCGTGGAGGTTCACGCTGCGTTACAGCAGTAGTTCCTCACAAATTATCCACCCTTTGCTGGCAAGGCCAAGGGAGGAGATCTCCTTATTCTGCACCCCAAAGGACTGTGCAATTTTTCGGAAGCAGCTGCTTGGCTTGCTTGAACAGAGAGCTTGAAATAGGCAGCTGATTTGGGGACAATGTATCTGTGTGCAGATGAAATTAAATGTGTGCGCCAAAACACTGCTCCTTTAGCAGGGCAAAGAAATGTAGGGAAAGCGTATATCCAGGCGCTGCCTATGCAATAAGAGGACATCTGGATGGTAGGTGCCTTCATCTCTGAAATGAAGGTAAGGTAGTTTTTAGGCTTGCTCATCATTATTTGTCAGGTACTGGGTTTAAAAGTCAAGTCAGAAGCAATTTCTAATGTTCTACAAGTAAATTTATTGTAATCCCCAACAGGCTCTTAAAGGAGGCTTTTTTAATCAAGTGTTGCAATTCCAAACAACTCTCCCCCAGTTTAGTCTCTTGTAGATATTTTACCAAAATGACAATTGCAGTTAATACTAAAGCATAAGAACAACTAAGAAAAGAAACCAAAATTACCCTTGCTTTTAAGCATTTTACTTTTTCATGTGACTTTGGTTCTCTTAAGTTTGACAAGTACCTTAAATATGAAATATTCCAGTTGTCTGCTTTGTAGGTCCATCAGTCATAGCTAGGTAACTATTATATGCTGAAAATGCAATATTTAATTAACTTGGATGAATAGCTGATTCATTAATTGCCGTGTGCAACTTTTGGAACTTATATTACATCCTCAAACATGCTTTCTAAGCCAGCAACAAATGTGTTCGAAGCAAAATTTAAAACTCATGGTTTAACCTTAGTAGGAGTAAAGGTTAGCTCGGGTATCAGGTGATGAGGACACGCCTATGGTAATAGTAATAATAATGCTTCAGCACCAGCTCTGCAGGCCCATCACTTCCTGAAGAGAAATGCTAATGGCCTTTCTGGGTTAATCCAACCACTTTTTATTTGAAAGCTTTGTTGAAGTTGTTGTGGAGTGGATTTGAAATGAAACCCCCCATGCAAGAAGCCTGGGGTTTGCTGGCTGCCAGGCAGGGACTTCCTGGAGCAGTCAGGTTATGCTCTCTTGGAGCAGCCTCTGGCACTGGTGCTGGAGCAGGCAGGGCCAGGGCGTTGCAGGCTTTGGCTGGAGCTATGGCAGCACGTTAGGAGGTCATGCATGGTGTTTCCCGGAGCAGGGATAAAGCTTGGGCTTTCTTGGCAGGATGGGGAGGGAGTAATCCATGCAGTGGTACTTATATTGATTTGTAAGGATTGTTTAGCTGGGATTACTCAGCTGGGTATTACGGTATTTAATTGGGGAGGGAGAACACAGGTTCCCAAAAGGAAAGCAATAGGTGCTTTGACTAGTTTTAACTTTGCCTTTAATAACTTTAGATTTGGAGGATACTTGTAACTGTTTTCATCTCTGTGAATTTTTAACTTCCTTTTGAACTGTGACTTGTATAGTAGTGTTATTTGTCTATTTTTAATTTGCACTCTAATTTTTTTCTTCTTTTCCTGTGATGTGGGCAATAAGAAAAAAATATCCAAGTAAAACTTTAGAGAAGCACTATGAGTAGAAATCTGTAGATAGGAAATGGTAGAATAAATTGGGAAAAATATTTTTCTTTCACGTAAACATAAGGTAGAGATGTAATTATTGGGTATTTTAAAGCTTTTTATTCTATTTCTGATGTAGGACTAGGTAATCTCATTAAAAATGCAACTAAACCTGACTTTTTATGTGTCAAATTGCAGCTCTCACTGATACAAGATCTCTTCTTAAAGTCATTCTCTCATAAGTATGACTATCTAATATAATATGCAGTCAAGCATTTACCCTGTGGTCAGCTGACAGTATTTCAGTTCACCTCTGCATTGCCACCCAGTGTTGTGCTTCTTGAGCTCTGACTTGTAAGTTCCTTAATGGCTCAGTAGGTTAACATGGGTTTGCCTGTTGTCTGAAAAGTTTCAGTGGATTTTCTGTGAGGAGAATCAGGCCAGGAGCCCTTCTGCTGCACCCACGTCCTCTTGAAGGATAAGTGACAGTCTTTCTATGATCATCATTTTGGGATATACTGACAGGGCTTGCTTGCTTAGTTTTGCTGGTGAGGTAATGCATGAAGAATGAAGCACCCACTTAATCTTACCAGGAAGGTAAGACTTGAATGGAGAATCCCTGGGGTCAGTTGATCTGTCTGTGTCTCATATTCACTCTTTTTGTCCTGAGTTAAGGGTGGGCCGCAACAAGGTTATAGGTTCGTGACTTCTCACAAAGTTATGACTTAAGCTTTAGTTTGCCTTCTCTTCCTGCCTCCTTTTGGACCAGGTAAATCCATCTGGCCTGTGCACCCTGTGATGTGTCACATCCTTCACCAGTGTAATGCTCTGTTTTTGAGAGTTTTTTGAGGATTAGTCTACTCTGACCCGAGGTTTGGCTTCTGAAAGAATATCCCATTCTGCCTTCTATGGTGCTGCTTCTATCTGGGTAACTGAGGCTGGTTTGGGTTTTCCTTGTCTTGATAAACCCAAACAAAGAAATGCTTTCTTTGTAAAGATCTTTATCAGTCTTTTTCTTAAATCAATGAATTAAAAGCAGGTGACATGAGAAAGTGGTACTGGAAAACCACTGAACCTCATGTTCATGGAAAAAACCTGCAGATCTTAACAGTTATTTGAAAATTAATCTTTTCACTGGATTTTGTAACCTGCTCAAGAATTAAGGTTTCCTGGAGGTCTGCTTAATCTGTTATTCTGCTTTAGGTGGTGTGTTTACTAATAGTTACTATACAGCAGTGGTTGTGCAGGCATTGGCCTGCAAGGAGGGTTTTGAAAGGTGGCTGGCTGATTGCTGTCATCAGCGATAGCTGGACGAGGGCGTGCTCACCCAACAGGAGTGGGCAGTCCCCTTGTGCAGTAACAGAGGATCAGCTGGTGTCCTGTTTGACTTTGGGTTCACACTTTGACCTGATGCTTTTGTAGGAAAGAAGGTGTGCTTTCTTCTCTCTCTCTCTCTCTTTTTTTTTTTTNNNTTTTTTTCCCCTCAAAACTGCAAATTTCCTTTGAGAAAAGGAGTATCGGGAATTCTGTTTTCTGAACGGTCTGCCTGAGTCTGGAAAAGGGACTGGCCATGACTTATATATTTTAATCTTATCTCTTAGAGTTGGAGCATGCATAATCAGAATTCTAGGTGGTTTAGGTGGTTTCCTTGGATTTCAAGTCCCTCTCTCATATTGATGCCATTAGTGCTTCAACACTTGCGTGTGCATTAGAGGCAAGCAAGAGTTCAGCAGTGGTGGTGGTGGTGATACCCACCTACAGCAATAGTCTGTCAAGGCACCCAATATCCATCCACTCCACAAAAGGACCAACCTGACTCTGCAGTCCTTGGGTTAGAAATGGAACTATGTACAGTGGGAGATGCTTCTGAGTGTTGTCTGTGAATTATTGGAGCACCGTCAAAGGGCAAAACCATTAAAATCGTCAGAGACATGCTTTGCCTTAGTTTGTCCCTGTAATTAACAAATAAACAAATAAACCCTCCTTGTCCACCCTCCCTTCTCCCAGATGCCTCTTCAAATCATCTTCGCTCTAGGATGTCAAGTGTTAGGTGTGAACTGGACAAAAATGGAATTTTTCATTTTTTAACCTTCCATCTTAATTCTATTGGAATTCCTAAAACTCATTTTAGCCACTAATCCAAGTGTACAACTTCATTCCTTCCTGCTGCAGAGCACGTATAGTTATTCCTGTTACTCATTGATGCTTTGGTTTTTTATGAGCACCTTTCATATGTAGCTTATTCCTATGGTTGTTACCTAGCAACAATAATTTTGTTCAATTTAATTTGTCTTCTTTTTCAAGAGATCTATCAGGTGTGTTTTGAGAAGGTATCTGAAGTCCAACCATGAACCTTTAGAAAAGAGATGTGAAATAATAAAGAGTTCACTTCAGCACCTGTAATTAATGTATGTATACTTGGTGTTAGCCATCACAGCCGTACTGGCAGAAATGGGAATGGATATGTGTGGCGTTTAAAAATTACCTGGAGAATACTCGAGCAGTTACAAGTTCACTGTTGATTTCTTTGTGTGGTGTTTCAGTGCACTCAAAGAGCACAGATGCCTATCTCAATTTCATGCTCTTTTACCAACCAGCATCTCTTGCCCTTCTCTTCACGGCACGGTCCATTTAGCATTTTGCAAGCTGCACATGCACTGATGTGACATTTTGTAGGCCAGCAACCATAGTTACAGTACAAAATAGAGGATTTCACTTAAGCTGAAGAACATTAGAATGCAATAAGGGAAAGGAGTGCAGAGACCCATAAGGAGACTTACAGGGCACATAAAGTTTTGGGGTTGAGGCTTGTAATTTTTAATTCAAACTGTGGCTACTCTGGAGATGGTGATGCCTCTAAGACACAAAGTTGTGTTTATGTCTTCTGCTTTCACTTGAAATGAACAAAAAAACCCTCAAAGCTTCTAATGTTCAACTGAGGCTGTCTTGATATTTTTATAATTCTGTCTGACAGCCTTCTCTGATCTGGAGAACAGTGTGAAAGCATAGGGTTTGCAAATGCTTTTTTATATTGTCTTTTTGTTTCTTGTGCTAAACTTCCCATCCATATGGAGCTTTCAAGGAATCAAGAGGGGAGAGACTGCATAGAATTGGAGCTGATACTGGGAATGGAGGGTGTCATTCAGCTGTAGCATCACTGTAGAGGACACTGTGGGGTTTTTAAAAAATTGTTAAGAGATCTGCTTATTATCATCCACCTTCTGTTGTGTGTGTCTCTCAGAGGTGCAGAAGCTGCCAAGTACTAAATACGTGCATCTGTAGGGGGCTGTGGATACCAATTGTACGAAAATTGCAGATCAACTGGTGCCTGTGGCATTAGTGGAAGCTGAAGCCAGAGTACAGAGGGATACGAGACATTTGTGTAAACATAGCCACTGTAGTAACATGCTCAGAGGGAGAAAGTAATGGAGGAGTATGTGTTACCTCGAATGGACTTCTTTTTGCATCATTAAAACTGTGTGTTGTCAGTAATAGAATACTTCCAAAAAATTTTAGTGATGGAGGTTTCTGAAAAGTCTTTTCAAAATGGCCTTTGGACACAGTACTGGAAGGACATACTGCAGTGTTCTTGTGCAAGGGATCCCCTTAATATGAGGGGTTGTTTTATAAAAGGGGTTTGTATACACATCTCACTGTGGCAATCCTTACCTGCATTTTTGATCATAAACCATGAGATTTCCACAATGCCAAAACCTTTGCACAACATAATTGCATTACCGGTATGAATCAGAATAACTTGCATGTGGTTTTAGAGGATTTGAAACAGGATCTTGAGGTAGATACCATAAGTATTTGTCTTTTTTTGCCCCTTTTCAAATTCTGGTACAGTTCTTCTGTTCATTGTACTATAAATGTATTTTCCCTGTATCACCGATGATTTACGTAGTTTGTCACTCCAGCATCAATGCAGGATGGTAGACTGTATGCAACTGTGTGTTCCTTTTCTTTCCCTGTTTCCATCTGTCTTCTTGAGGGTTAATTCATATGTGCTGGAGGGGCTGCTCACAACTTGGATACCAAGCTCTACTCAGCTTTGGTGAAATCTTACATTAGGTATATCTTAGCTTTTTTGCTGTGTCAAATTGGCTCTTGAATGTGCTGCTCTGAAACTCATTTTTGGGAACTAATTGCTGGTGTTAGATTGTGAAATAGAAATAGGTGATCAATCAATAGCTGCCTTACTGTATCAAACACTTGTTTATATATGTGCTGTTAGGTTCATATACTATCAGACTTAATTCCATGGCGACAGAAAAGTGCTATAGTCTTTTTATAAATCTTCTGCTGAATTCCTAGTAACTCTTGCATCAGTTATCTCAGGGAACTGATATGAGGGATAATGCTGGATGATGAAATTCAAAAATGAGCAAACAAGAAGGAAAATATTTATTTTTTAAAATGAAATGTTTTTTACAAGCCTCTTAAATCACAACTAATTTAGGTCCTGTTATGTTTTTCAAAGTGTTCCGTATGAACTGTGGACTATATGTGAAGGGAAAGGGTATTTGCTGAACTGTCATTTAGAGACATGAAATGCATCCTGGTGTGTAGTCCAAAGCTGAGATTCTATGTTCATCTCTTCTTCAGTGAATAGAAATTCTGCGATGCAGTGAGCCCCTTGAGAGCTGTGAAAATACCTGCTTTCTTCAGGAAGCTGGCGCAGCTGAAGATGAGCCAGGATCATTTCAGCTTTATGTCGCTTCAGAATAAGTGGGATCCTGCTTAGTCTTGTTAGCTGAGCTTAACATGTCAAGGCCAACAACTACCAAAATAAGTAAATAAATGAGGATCTAGGGGATAGAGAAGGGCTAGAAGCAGAAAGGCAAGTGGGACATGGTTAAGTACTGATTAAAGTTTGCTCAGGCCTACATTAGAGGTTGTCATCCTTCCTGAGTTATGTTTAAAAACATTAAAAATGTATTCAAGGTGCTTTTTTTTAATGGACCATGATAGCTTACCTCACTAGCTTAGTAGAGTTTTTGTAACAAAGTTTTCCTATTTCCTTGAATTGAACTTTTAAATCTTTTCTTGTAATTGAAATCATGATTTATTTTAGCAAAAATATTACTTGCAAAATCCAGTGGAGCTGGTTTCTGAACAAAGCCAAAGTTTAGCAAGTTGTGGGCAAAGAAACGAAAGAAAGTTCAGACAGCTGCCAGTGTGTGCACTTTGGTTATAGTTTGAGAAAGAACATTGCTCAAAGAAGAGTCTACAAAACTGCCAGTACCCTGTCCACCACCAGAAGTATGTCAGAGCTAGGTTTTGCAAATGTTTTCCTTCAAAAATGACAGTCAAAAGCTAAGGGCTGTTTGCATGTTTGTGCATGGAAGTGATAAGTAGCCTCTGTGCTGTTCGGTTGAAATGGAAGAATAGACCTTGAATATCCACTTCTGTACCCCTTGATCTTATGGCAGAATTCGAGACTGATTAAGGAAAATATCAATTTTTATCCCTGGAAGTACATGTATGGAAGATATTTGGGGAGCTGGAAGCTCCTCAGCTACCTGCAGCTCTGCCTGCTAGATTCTTTCAGGTCAGTCACAAAATCTGTGTGTGCACACTTAGAGGACCAGCATGATGCTGTGCTGGCTCAAAGTCCAATGATTTGCAAATTTTACTGTTAACTACCAAGCCTTCTCATAGTCAGTTTTGTCAACAATTTTTTTTTCTGCATAGGGTTGTCTTGATGGAGGTGGGATCTCACTGGTTGGTAAAAGAAGATACTTTGAAGGTTTGCACTCTATATGAAATACCCTTCTGAACAGTATTCCTGCATATGGTTGAAACAGTTAGAAATGCTGTGGAGGGGTTATTTGATTTTTTGTTTAATTAAACTCTGTGGAGAGCCATCACAGTAACACACCAGATTACTTGGCAGGCTGAGACATCTGCTGGCACTTCCGAGGTGTAGGCTACAGCAGTGAGGTTTCCTATTCCATCATGCTGAAATCTCTCCAAAACATAATGGTATTTAGTAGTAAATGCCATTGTATACAGATGAAACTGTATGAAATTCAAGATTGCAGGCTTTGTCTTCAAAAAGCTTAAGGATTTTAAGGATCTTTTGCTCCTGCAAAGGTTTTATAGCAAGCCTGAGGGCTATTATCAACAGTGCTGCACTCGCAGAGAAAAGGAGCTGACAGAGGAGTGAAACCAGATTCTGGACTTCAGTGCAGCATATTATTAGGAGAACCCTATATGCACCTTGTCAGTGCCTGTCCTGTTAGAAATTGAATTTAGGTGTGTAATTGATATACTTAAAAGCCTGCCAATGGTAATTCAATGCTTTAAACTATGTACTTGTTTTGCTTAATGTTTTGCATGAATTGCCTCACTTTATGCATATTAGGCTACGCAGGACACCTTTGCAACTATTTGCTTATTCAGGGATAGCTTGAGATGACTCTTAATCATTCCTCCCATGTTACAATCACCTGAAAACTTAATGATCTTGCACACTAATAGCTTTGTCTAAATTGTTAATAAATTAGCACCCTCAGGGACCAAGCCATATGGACTTCCACTGAATATATGCCTCGACTTTCTTCCCTTTCTGCTTTTTACCATGCTAAACAATTGCTGTTAGTTGCTGTAATTTACTCCCTGACTCTGTGGTCAGGGTCTGTCTTTTATGTCTCCTACATCCATCCCCTAAGCTTTTACTTGACAGCCATCTGACACCCTACAGCTTGGTACTTTAGATGAATGATAAAATTTAAAAGCCTTGTAATTCAGCCTCTCCCTCTTTATACTCCTACTTCTGTGGTTCCCTTGTGATTGCTCAAGAAGTGTTTTTGATATGTCCTCTCCAAATAGGATAAGAATCTGGAGGATGGAATGAAATTTAAATTGCAGCTCTGTCTCAAGATCACTAAAAATAGCAGGAAAATTATTGTAGACTTTGTCCAAGCAAAGCAAAACTTAGATTGTTGAAAATGCATCAGCTAGCTGACATACCGAGAAGGTGGTGTAACCTAGTGAAGGTGAGTCTTAGTAGTAGTGTAGTAGCTGTTAAATACAAAAATTGAGGGAAATTACTATAAAGAACTGAAAGGAAGAAACCTGATTGTGGGGTGATGTGGGTTTTTTTCCTTCCGTTTTTGTTTTGGGTTTTGTGGGTTTTTTTGGGTTTTTTTTGTTTTTTTTTTTTTTTTTTTTTTTTTTTTTTGACATGTTCAAACCTTGAAATCCTCTTGAGTACATTCTATGTGAAGGCTAAGTGGCTGTTACTTTGCACTAAAGAACCTACTGACTTTCAGTGAGAAATGTGTTGTTTCAGGTCACTAAATAGAGCTCAGGTGTAGGGGCATGACCAGAAGCCTGTTTAATTCTGAGCAGATCTTTTGTTCACCCAACCTTGAGAACAGAGGTCATCAGCATCCCAGTACAATTGCCATGTAAATGCCGTGTTCAGATCTCATTATGGTTATCAAGGTATGTTGTTGGTGGACAGAAATTGACTGATGCTGTTTTAGGTTAGAAAACATCATTCTTGTTTTAGATCAAGAAATGTGATATTTGTACGAAATCATTTATGGTATTTCTAAAAGAAAATAGTCCAGCTGGTTGCAAGCTGCTTCTGATGTTTCATTTACCTAGCAAACATGGCAAAAGAATGGATATTGGAAAATACAGCGTGTTTAAGCAGCACATCACTGTGTGTTTGCCAGCTCCATCATGTGTCTATACTTTCCATCCCTGTCATGAAGCGTTTTGTGAGACAAAGTTTGCAGGCAGCAATGGTATGTTTTGCCAGGCCGGTTGATACAGCTGGAAAATAAGGGCACATCTTTGGCTGCACAAAGCTCTGTTTGGTCAGGAGTAGCTGTTCAGACAGTGACTGTGCTGTAACCAGAAGCAGATATCGATGTGTGTGTTCGTCAGCCCGCTGAACTCCTGATAGGGAGTGATGTAACTTGTGGCTAGGGAGTAATTACAGTGCTCTGCAAGAGGAGTTCAGAGAGTGGTTAGTGCAAAGGGCTTGCAGGGTTCTCTTGTCTTGCAGAGTAATTATGATCGTTAAGGAGGAATGATTGAGCACAAGTTACTTATTTACAGTGAGGTAAGGTGGCATATATAGAAAGGTTGGTGCCCTTTTTAGGGACTGATGTTCCTCCAGCCAGCCACACCACCTCCTTGGTTGATTTACTTTGTATTCTTTAAGGTAGAAGTCTATCTATCACACTGCAAGAGCAAGGATACAGACAGATCTTTTTATATGGAAGTCGTTGAACTGCCCTTCAAAATACTGTATCACAAAAAATATGGTAGGATTTGTAACAAGATATAATGATCACTTGTATAATGATGTCCTCCAGCACTGCAGCACTCTCTTAGTCTTTTTTTCTTCTAAATTATTCGGTCTTGTAAAGTATTTATTACAGTGTTGGACAATCTAAACTTGATACATTGCCAAGCCAAACTGAGGTATTTGTCAGTAATACGTTTTGGAAATGTATGGCAGTTTATCAGTAAGTGAAGTGGTGATTCACATTAGCATTGTCATTAAAAATCCCACCAAATTCTGGTTCAATACACACACACAAACACACAAATACACACATATATATATATAGTAAATACGCTAATATTTATTCTGTATCCATGGCTTTTCACCATGGAAGGCAAAACAAATGTCCATAGCTGGCTCTTGCTAGTTGTGATTTTCTGCTCTTAAAGAAATACACTATTTCTGCAAGAATAATTTGCACTGTAAAAATGTAGTTAAATAATTATGTGATAATTTTACTGAAACTTAGTCTTTGCTCTTGCCACATCCCCTTCGCCCAGGACTCCCAGCTGTGTTACACTGCCTTAATTTTGTCTTTCAGATGACGATGTGGACCTGGAAGCTTTGGTGAACGACATGAACTCGTCATTTGAAAGTCTGTACTCCACGTGCAGCATGCAGTCGGAAACCACTCCGCTCCTCCAGAACGGGCAGCTGAGCCGCAGCCAGCTGCCGTCCTCGGGGTCGGGCACCCTGCAGCCCACGTCCCCGAGGCAGAGGGTGCAGCGCTCCCAGCCCGTGCGCATCATGGCAGTCAGGTAGGGACGGGCGCTCGCCTCCTCTGCCAGAACTTGTCGTCAGCCGGCTTCGAAAGAACTGCTTTTTAAAATAGGAGATCCACTTTGGTGAGGAACTTAACGGTGTTATGCTGGACTTTTGCATAGGAAAGTGTGTTATGTAGGTGAAGGACATAATATTGCCACATATTATCACCCTTCTTTTAGTCAAGGTTTGATGTTTCTGCAGTAGCTGATTTGTAGTCATTGGTACCAAGGGGCAGAAGCTATATCCATATTTGGATGTTTTTCCGAACTGTTAAAACCAATGCTCTCAAGTCTGGTCTGTCTACTGACACTCTATAGGTTTTATTAAACATAAGAGATCATGTAGGTAGATGAGGGTATGCTCTGCTATCTCACATACAGAAGAGGCCTCTCTCTTCGTGGAGGTTTCCTGAATAGTTTAAGACTAATGAACAAAAAAGGAGCATGTCTTAGTTATTTATCTGTTCTTCCCAGAGCACTTTCGACTCACTCACTTTAGTGCACTGTCTAAGTCATTATCAAAAAAAAAAGTGTTGAAGTTGTCCCCCTGTTGTAAGGCTGAGGACTGGAATTCAGGCTTCAAGTGGAAAACTCTTGAGGTGATGGGAGAGTATATAGGTGATGTACAGGTTCTTAACATCTTTTCAGGCAGCAGGAGGAAGGAAGCTTCTGTCAGCATGAATAGGTAAATTAATTTCTTTCCTGCTAGTTAGCAGTTTCTTCTTTGAATGAAGTGAAAAGTATTAATATAGTAAAAGAAAAAGTGTGGAAGGGGTGGCTTCTAACTCTTTACACTGATGTGTTGCTTATAGGAATGGTATACTTAAGGCAGGCAGTTTTCTATTTGAATGGGTGTGCAGTGCAACTAAGTCAGCTGATGATGCCATCAGTTCTACAGGTATTTCATAGTTTACCTTGAATGGGGCTGTACTAGAAAACATTCTCTGGAGTACTACGGCTGTTGATGTTAGGTATATACCTCAGCCAAAACACTTAAATTACTTTTGGTATTTAAAAACTTGGCAACTCTTATTTTGAGAACTCTGCCTTTTTGAAATCTGTGCTTCCATGCACACCAGAACATCCTGTGTTTATCATCATCAAAGAAGGTAATGGTGAAGCTTCTGTTCAGGGTTATCTGGACCCATCTTGTTTGCTGCCAGAATAGAGTGATTGACTGTGGTCTCCTAGGAGCACAGGTTTATGTGGGTATCAGTTACGAAGTAAGTGATCCTCTGGCAGCAGTACAGGCCCAGCAGAGCTCACCACAGAGAATTCCCAGCTTCAGGAAACCACACCTTTGTAATTGTATTGAGTCTGTGGTTCCACTTCTTACAGTGGAAGTCAGTCAAAAACTTGCAGTACAGCGCACTGTTGCACAGATACGACAAGTCTGCTAGTCTGAAGAAGTCTTACACTGTCCTTTTACCCTGTGCTGTAGAGACATGGGAAGCAAAAAAAACCAAAAAAACAAAAGAAGCAGGTCAAGTAGTTGTTGGCATAGTTCATAGTTACAGCTGGAACTTGCTATTTATTGATCTGTACGACTCTTTCGTGGAACACCAAGGCAGTTAAATTGCAGGACAAAGTTACCTGTGGCGCAGATTTTGCAGAAGTTCAATTTTGTCATCCCCCAGGTTCTGGTACAGACCAGGACAGTGGGAGTATCCAGAGTGGGCCATGCTGCCAGGGGTAAACTGAGCAGCTGTCTCCCAGGCAGCTCTGTTAAGGGGGCTCCGCTTGCTGAAGGCGTGCAGAAAAATGAGAGCGAACTGATTTTTTAATGACTTGCCTTTCAAACCGAGAAGTTAGTTGATTTGGAAACTTTCATGATCGCCACTAGATGGTGCCTTCTGCTTAGGCATTGAAGGGCAGCCTGCTGTGCAGTCAGCCAGCGCGTCTTCAGTGGTGATGCCCTGGCATCAGGGAAACCAAAAGCCACCTTTGTAGTCGTGAATAGGCCCTACGGCTTTTCTGGTAGGTTTTAGTTTTTATTTCGTTGGTGTGGGCACTGCAGGTGTACTGTGAACTGGAACTTGAAACTCTGTTATGTGTAGACTCATGAGGCTTATACTTTGGTGGATGCAAACTTGTCTGAACAGTAGCTGTACAACAGGCATAAGATGGGAGGCTGTAATTCCAGCTTATTGCTAAAGCCACATCTTTGCATTTCCATTTCTCCAGGAAATGCTGAGTTGCTTGGAGATAGAATGTGGTATTATAATGAGGTGACAATATTGGTTTAAGTCTCAGCTTAGAGAACTTTTCAGTGGGGTACATGTTTGTTTTCAAATCCACTTGGAATTTGGCTCTGAGTGACTGCCATTGTTTTCTCCTCTTTCACATTGGTTTGGAAGAGCTTTACTGACTTTCTGGCACACAGCTTAAGCTTGTAATCTAGTGTTTACAACAGTGAGTACAGATAGATATTTCTGGTTTTTGTTTGCACAGTTACCTCAGTTACTCACCCAAGTAATCAAATTATGAGCAACAAAACAAGCATAGATGCCTGACTGGTCATTTTTCACATGCAATTACCTGCTTTGTGCTAGGAGTTGCTGTAAGTGTATGGTAGTTACCTAGAAAAAGAGTGGGTTTGATTCTCTGTCTTTATTGTCATTGTCACAAACGCTGGGGCAGGAGAGCCAGCTCTGGTGATGCCAGTTTGCTCCTCTTAATGCGTTCTGCTTCTGTGTTTATAGGCGTCTCCAAGAAGAGGAGCAGCAGTTCCGAACCTCGTCTCTGCCGGCCATCCCAAACCCCTTCCCAGAACTCTGTAGCCCCGCAAGCTCTCCAGTGCTGGCCCCTGGATCTTTACCTCAGAGTCAACCTGCTAGTAAGCATGTGAGTATGGGATGCAGCTTTGGGTCATCCATTCGTGTGCAAACCGGCAGTGGATTGCTTCATTTTGAAGGCAGAAAGCTAGCTTCCAGATAAGTAAAAACACTTGTAGACTTTGTCTGTGAGTAGGGCAGCACTGGCCGAGAGAGTGTCTTCAAAGAGGCTTCAGAACTTTTGTGAAAGGTTTGTAAGAAAGAAGTGTAAAAAAGAAAGTAAGCCTCTTTCAGATAAATGCATGTTGTGAATGGAGCATTAATGCTTAATATCCTTCAGTTTTGTTATTCAACCTAAAGATTTACTAATTCTGAAGTCAAGTGAATTAGCTTGGAGTTGGATGAGGATCTTTGCCTTTTATACTGCATAATCTAGGTGCCATAAAAACACTGAACAGCTGAATTCTTTAAAGATGTGGTGGTGCTTTATTTGCTGTTTTTCATGAAGCTGCTCAAAAAGCAAAGGTATTCTTAGAACTTGTAACTAGGCACAGCTCGTTGTAATGGGATTTAAGGGGGAGGTTGTCCCATGGAAAGCTGATGGAGTAATTTTCTGGGTTCTTGGCAGTTAAGATAGCCCAGACTGAGTTGTCATGTGGTCCAGAGCAGTAACCTCAGCGACACAGCAGTTTTTCTTCTTTGTCCTACGCCACTCTATAAGAAACAATCATCTTGTTTTGTATCATTCCTGAGGCACGCTTGAAGACTAAAGCTGGGCTCAGAAACCTTTATTTTGTACACTGTGCTGACCTGCACGAGAATGAAAATATGGGTTACTCTGACTATTGGCTTACCACAATTCTGTTCTTGAGTAACCAAAAATATTGAGAAGTTCTGTGTCACTGCTCAGTTAGTTTGTAATTAGCTCCTGCATCTTCTCTGAGAGATAAAGGGCTTGGGTGGGCAGTTCAGCTACAAGCAAAAGACCCAAAGGTCTGCCCTTGCATGCTCTGTGTTGCGTTATGGCACCATAAGCAGCTGCCTCCTTTCCTGAGAGACACCGTGCATCTCCACTGCTTCTACTGTATTTCTTACACACACAAGACAAACAAGTAATCAAATCACGCCCTGGGAAAAAAATGGAACCATCCCATTGGGAATTTTGCACAGGGCTCTGGCAGAGACCCAGGTACTGGCTAAGCAGAGGGGCTGTTTTGCCAAGGCAGTGTTGAGGTGACTCTGGGGAGATAAAACCAGGGGCAATTCCTCCTCCTGGCACTTGCCAGCAGGACAGCAGCATAGCTGTCTTTCTGAAATAAACTTTAGTTTCTGATGAACCTGTGTTTACCTCTCCAAATATTCCCTTGGTTCCGGGTTTCTTTGCCTTCTAGCTCTGTGTTTTACTAAAATTACCCTAAGCCACCATAAACTTGGCTCTGTAAAACCTTAAGGAACCCTAAATGATCCGTGAGTCAGTTTTTGATGGAATTTAGAAACTAGTGGTTTAACAGCAGATAAATATAAAAATAACCAGTCTTTCAACAAATGTAGGAAGAAAGGCATAATAGATCTTTTCCGAAGCTTTACCTTATAGTTTACAAAAAATTATTCTACCTTACTTAAAAAAGAAAGTTTTTGGCAAATGTTTTGAAAGCCTAAAATGATATAATTTATATTGTATAGATAGGCTTGCTGCTGATTTTTTTAATCAAAGACAATCCATTATAGTGGTAAAACCTTTTAGGATACAAGCTGAGGAAGTAAAGCATGTTGGGCAATAATGGTTTCTTTTGTAGATGCAAATGCACTGTTCATTTCAGCATATCAACTCATTGGAGGCAGTTGAGAAACACGGGCTCGGGGTAAGGAAAGAATAGGAAATCGTGTTCTTTTCCTCTCTAATAAAGTATTTTGCTCTCTTTAATGAAGGGTTGGAGAAACAAAACTGGGAAAAACCTTCTAGTTTAAAAGTATTAATGGTAAAAGTAAAAGTGTAGGTTTGGTTTTTTCATGAAGGAAGAAAACTACCTCAATTTTAAACATAGAATATCATTGGATAACAAAATAATTTCTCTGTTCAGCTTCCTTGTAATTTGTTTAACTCAGTTTTAGTTCCCTTCATGGTAGTCTGCTAAACATTATGGGTTAAAAAAAATCAGTAATTTAGGAAATATTATACATCTTTCCAACTTCAACCCATTTTAAAAAGTGTAGAGTTTGGGAATTTGAGTAAATTATTTTAGGACATGCTCTGGCTGAGATAAATGTCTGTCAATACAATACAAACTACTGATTAATAAAACAAGTGATGAGCTTAGTTAAAGGACTGCAATAGCAAGTTTTAATACCTGGCAGTTAGGGAAAATAAGTTGTGCTTTAAGGAAAATATAAATACAATGTTAAATGCTAACCAAGGTAAAACATCAAGATGCTTAATTTCAGGTTCTCTGCTTGCAAATTATGAACACAGATTAAAACTGGAGATGGGAATGAGCCATTCTGTTTACATGAGATATGTAAGGTGCTAGTGAGTAACTCTGGTGCATCTCAAGCATTTACAGGTAAATAAGCAAACAGCAGTTCCAACCAGCAGTGCTGCAACTCTGATTACACAGGGCATCACGGCACATGCATAGTGTGGAGGAAATGTTGCCTTTGGTCAGCTGATATTTGTGGCACTTGAGAGGGTCTCAGGTTAATGTAGGCTTTAGGGATCTCAGAAAGAAGTGAGTGTTTTGTTTGCTGACCATGTGAAACAGTGAAGAGATCACTGGGAAGATAGAGGGTCTGATGACTTCATAAGAAAGGAAATGTAGATATTGTTCCTCCTGGAACACCCCAGTGTTTTTTAATAATTGTAAAATACAGCTCTGCAATGATAAAATCTAGTAGTGGTTATGCAAGAGGAATTGAAAGATCCAGTCTTGTTAAACATAGAAGAGTGTCATGTCATATTGCCAAGCCTTAGGCATAAAGAAATGCCAGCTCTATTTAAATTTCAGTAAAAGTTACACTTTTTCCCAGTATATTGTTCCCTATAGGAAAAAGATGCATGTGTGAATGAAAAAGTGAGTAAAGGAGCCTTTAGGTCATAAAGCTTGAATTCTGTTTTTGGCTGAAAAAATGAATATTGTCTTCTCTCATATGCAAAATTTTATTCTGTAGCTGGAGCCTGAGATACAAATTTCTTGTTGCTTCTGAGTCTCTTCCTTATTTTTTTTGTGCAGTTGCCACTGCTTTTTTTAACAAGCAGTTCACAGCATTGCTTCATGCACTGCTCTGCATTTGTTTCATACTCTTGGCTCATCAAAGAAAGGTAAAACCAGTGAAAAATAACTGTAATAAACCTTTCTTACTTTTTTTGTGCTAGCTTCTTTTTTCTGTCTTCTCATGGTAACAAAGCATTTTCTTTATTGTACTTAAAAAAGTGCAATGATTTCATTTTTTGGAAAATATTTTTACGAGATCTGTTGAGTAATGGTACCTATTTCACCACAGCAGGAAGCAGCATGCCACCTCTAACTGTGCTGCCAGTCAGGCACTGAATACTGCTTTTAAAGCTGATGGCTGCAGCAGTGTACTGCAGCTGCTCCCCAGAAGACAGGCAGCAGTGGGAAATAACAGGTCTTCAGTACTAGCACAAAACTAAAAACACATGTAGGCAAATGGGATAGTCATTTAATGGGAGAAGCAATCTGGGAGGTAGAAGTGGAGTGTTAAGCTTATTGAAATAATTTCAGATTTGTTTGTTAGAGTTGTTGTTTTTTTTTTTTTTAACGCTGGATAATCTTCTTTGCTTTAGAAAAAGAACTTAATCTTGTGGATAATTTTTTCTGAGCGCACGAAGGTTGAGAAACTGGCACATAATTTAGTAGTAAAAGACTTAGAAGAGAAATAACTGTGAACTTTCAGCTTACATTTCAAAGGCTGTCCTGCACTGAACAACATCCACAGTGGCAGCATTTGTGCTAATAGGGTTGTGTGACCAAACAAACCTGGTGATAGACATTCAGAAATTATTTGTAATTAAAGAGGTACATGCCTCTTCGGAGTTCAGCAGTATGATCCTTTATTGCAGGTCTGCAGGTGGAAATGGCCCACTTTGAGCTTAGTGAAAAATGTTAGATGTTGGGTTGTTGATAGTGAACAGCCCATGGGTCTGTAAAAATTGGCACAGCTGAAGTTTTAGTAATGTAGCCAACCAGCAGGTGAGCATCTGGACGAAAAGCATCAACCAGTTGTGCTGTGGAGTCAGTAGCTACTTCAGTTGCTGGTAGGGTGAGTGAGAGTGCAGATGTTTTGAGCTTGGAGAAACCATGGTCCGTCAAGTGGTAACTGACAAAGAACTCTTAAGTCCTTGAGTTGAGAGCAGCGTTGTCTGTGAGCTCGGACAAGAGGCTGATAGGTGAGGATCTCCCTGATCAGTGCATGCCCAAGCATTCTTCTCTTCATCATGTGCCTGATTGTCCTCTCAGGATCATCCATCTGCCCATGACCACAGAGCCCAAAACTTCAGCAGACCTCTGAGAGCACTCCCACTTTCCATGCTTGGAGGGGCAAGAAAAGGCAGGAGCAGGAAGGACATGGTCTGGGTGACACCAAGGGCATTGCAAGACCACGTGATATTTTTCTCTCCCTTTTCCCCACATCTTTGTATGGAAGGTTCAAGCACGCCTACAAACACAGGACCACCTCATGTCTGAAGGGGGAAAGTGGTTGCAGGCCAGGAGAAGAGACAGCTGAAAGGTTTTAAAACATTGTGTACTTAACAGGATAAATATGTCCGTCTAAGAAAAATGGAAACCAGAAAATTACCAAACCAAGACCAAACATTTTCCAAAAGATTGCTAAAAACATCAGACAGCTACCTTACTGCCAGTTGAAGTCCATCTTTGTGTTACTGGTATAAACGAAGAACTGGTTGGTAACTTAGGTTATAATTTCTGGTTGTGTACAAATATTTTGGAAGAAACATGCAATAATTACATGTAGGTCACTGCAATGCCACAGGATATTAGGCTTAAGTATCTTGTGTGAGTCAATGAAGCTTTCAACTGTAAAAATAGGGCAAATTTCTCACATCCCCCCTCTATACAGCCCAGGCAAACTTCCAAAAAGCAGTTTGATGTACCCAAATTATTTACTCTTTTCTAGCAAATTAAATTCACAAATGGGTATGAATTAATGTCATTCTTTTTTCCAGATTTAGTAACCCTTCAAGGCAACTTGTGTAAACAGACTTCTTAGTTTTTATTGTTCTAATTACATGTTATGATGTACATTTTCTTATTTTTCTTCCCATAAAACTTTTATATTGGCTGCTTTGAAGATGAGAATGTTGCTTTTCTAAAGAGAAGCTGTATAAAAATATGAACTTCTGTATAATGCAGGCATTATGTGCTAAGTTAGATTTTATGTGTGTACACAGCAAATTTTTTACTTGATCCTTCAATGGAATAATCTTTAGCAACAAGACATTTTGAAAACAAATACTTACATCTAAGTGAGTCAACAGGGCATTACTTTCTCTAAACAGGCCAAATCTATAGCTGGATATAATCTGGTCATTTCCTTAGGTCCAAGTCCAGGCATTCCCTTTGGCCCAACTTTAAAACATGGGTTTTCATGAGTATCTGCCATGACACATCGTGTTGTTTCTCTCCAATCTTTCTTTGAAGGAAGTCTCTTACACTAAGTAAATAAATCATACATAAATTTCTCTGCAGCATGTTTAACTCAGATGCTTTTTTTAAAGGCAGCTGCAATTGCATTTGGAAAAAATAGGGAAAAGAGCAGGCCTCTGCTGCAGGGCTGTGATCTAACTGCCTGAAAGCAGGCCATTGGGTGCCCTTCTCTTGTTTGGAGAAATAACACTTTCCCAAACCAAACCAGCTAAATTTGATGGGCAGTGGAGGAAAGATGTTGCATTACTTGTCGTCTTTTCTCCTCTCTCATGGACACGTGTTGTCCTGAAATCAGGGTGAGGGTGAATTCACATCATTCTGCAAGTTCACACTTACTCATTACTGAAGAAAAGAGTGATGAATATCTGAGGTCTAACGAGCCTTCTGGATTAAGCTAAAGACTGGCAGCCCTTGGTGCTGCTAGTGCTGGTCACCAGGTGGGTCTACAGGCTCTCCAGCTGGAGCCCTGCATGTGGCCTGCTGAGGATGGGGATCAGCACAGAGGCAGAGCTGCTGTTCCTCCTTCCTCATGCCTCTTGCAGCTTTGTGGTAGAAAGAAATGAGTCTCTTTGTTCTTGCTTTTTGGAAAGTGCCAGAACAGTAGTTACAGTCCCAACATGAATTACTGGAAATATTAAGGGCATCTCATGCTCAAACCCAAGACTATGTTATTTGTTGGGATTTTTTTGTTTCTAATGACACAAACCTGGCCTGGCTCCCGGGAGCGTGTTGGCTCCCTACCCGGAAGGGCTGCTCCGGCCGCGGGGCTGTGTCCGTCCGTCCGTCCGCCCGCGCTCTGGCACACGGGGCAGCGTGGAGCCGACCTGGCCTGGGCCTGCCTTCTCCCTGCCTGCTGCTACCCTCTCTGGCTCTCCAGCCACACAGTAACGTTGTTTCAAAAAACTGTTGCACAGTAGTACTACTGAGCAGACTGTAGTATTTGCACCAGTAGCTGCATCAGTGTGGTCATACTACGGTTTAGTGTGTGTCATCTTAGTTATGTGTGCCCTTGCACATTTTGTTGCATGTTCCTCTTGCTGTATTTTATTAATGGAAGAGTAAGAGTATAACTTTGCTGTTCTATGCTTTGATCAGGAATTGACAGAACTGAGGAGCTATTTGGCTGAGAAGGCAGTGAAAGATGGGAAAGCATAATATGAGAGGAATTCTAATTCTCTCTGTGCCTAGTGAGGCAGGCAACAATGAGTTTTGGTGTAAACATAAGTGCAGTAGGGAATTAAAAAAAACCCAGAACTATATTGAGTGACTGTAATTATACCACAAACGAATGGTTGAGACTAATCAGAGATGTCATAACTTTGTGCTGATAGCCTTTAAGGAGTCATTCAACAAGGTAGGAATAGCCACACTGAGTCTGTGTGACATCTGTGCTGTCTGGACTCGAGGTGTGAGTTCAGGTCAGCTTTAGACATTTTGCATAGAAGCCTTTTTGGACCTCTGCTACCCAGTGGGGCAGGTGAAAGAGAGCACCAACTCACAATTGAGAGCCTCTGCTGTGTGTATCCGATGTGACCTAGTGGCACTGGTTTGTTGCCAGCAGCTGGTAGGTGAGCTGACCACGAGGTGCTTCCCGAGGTGAGCTGTGGCAGCTCTTGCAGAGCTGTGCTGGCACCTGTGGCTGGGCTGCCGCTGATCCCTGGTGGGTGCTGTGGATGGATGGAGTGCAGGACTGGGAAGACACCCAAGTTTTTGCTTGCTTGCTGGCATCTACTTCTAGGGATGGAAGGCAAAGCCAGTATTTAGTTCGTTCCTTTCCAACCCATCAGCACATCTGTTGCTTAAGTGTGAGGAGGGATGCCATTCATTCAGAGCAGGTAAAAGGCTTCTTTGGACTTGTTTCAATTTCCTGGACAGTGACCTGTGCCCATGATTAAAGTGGAAATCTCTTTGAAATGTCCATCTTCACTTATGTGGTGTTTGTGTGCGGATGCATGGGGAAGAAGGAGCTTGGAGTTAGTTCATTGTTTTGGTAGTGGGATGTTCTTGCATTGTGCCAGAGCTTACAGATACAGTTTTGTTCCATTTCCCAAACAGGGGGAAATGTCAGTTGGAATTTAATAGCATTTTTGTATTAGAAGAATACTGCTGAGTTAATTAAATCATTGTGGGATGAATTTCAATTCTCTGTGCTCTTGATTTATAGCCTCCTATTGCTATCAAATTCTTATTATATTATTCTTCCTCCTAATAGGAGTGCAGAATTACTGTACTAAAAAGTGATTTTGTTTAATTAATATAAGTACCTTCAATCTTTCCTTCAGCCTGGCTGTAATCTGAACATAATTTACAAAATTTACATAAAAGTGAGTTTAATCTGGACTTGCTAAAGGACAAGCCATCATTGGTTCATAGAAGCTACGTCTCCTGTTTCTCCATTGGCATTAGGATTGCTTTCTCTCTCCAGTGGTAGACCCTGCGGCTGCCGGGGTTACTGGAGCTGGTTTCTCCTGCTGCATTTCAGGAAGCAACAGAATTGGAAATACTGTTGTTCTGCTTCATGCCTGGATTGTTTGGGGTTTTCTGGTGTTGCTGCAGGAGAAATGAATAGCACTCTGAAACAAAATGGATTTGACTATCAGCTGGAAGTTTGGATCCCAGGTCCCACGTTGAGCATGGGATGTTTCTGGGGAATGTGAGTAAAGTAGCTTTGTCACAGTGGACTTACTCCCGGTGAGATTTCATTAACAGTAAAGAAAACACTGTTCTCTAAGTTATGGGAGAAGGGGATGAAAGTGAGAGGCACCTTTAAAAGCTGCTTCTGTGTCTTAGCAAACAGGTGCCACTTTATAGCACCCAGGTCTTTTCAGCTACCCCTTTCATCTGCCTAGATCTCTTGTCTGGCCAGGGTGAGGAACTGCTCTGTTTCTTAGGCTTATTTGGAGATGGACTGTGAGGACACTGCTTCACCCTGCTCACACACAAAGTTCACAGTGTGCATTGTCCATCCAGACGTTTCATAGGAATGTTGTCTCTTGCTCCGTGCCTCATGCCTGCCAGATGTCCCACACTGCTGGAGGAGGCACTGGGCTCGCTGAATTGCGCTCAGGAGCTGCAGAGGCAGCAGCTCCTGGGTGCTGGCACTGATGCCTGTGCCCCACAGTCACCAGGGAAGGTTGGCTGCCTCACCACGTGCTGACCTTGCTCGTGTTCCTCCTCTCACCTTTTACGTTCACCTTTAAAAACTGTATTTCCTTACCATCCTTGCCAGAATAGGTAATAAGAATAGGAAAAAGCCGTTCATAAGGAACAAATATTGCTTAAAAAAAACTGCTGAAAAAAAAAAAGGAGGTTCAAAACATTAATGAGAGTGTTCTAAGCTAAGTAACAGTGTCCCCATAGTAAAACACCTGGATTTAATTTTACAGACAAGTCGCCCTTAGGCTTCAATGAGTCATTTGTGAACATGTCCTTGCCTGCAAACTTTAAGAACAGCTAATTACTCTGAAGTAACTTGCTTGTCACATTGTTGCCGGTTACACTTATTTTCCCTATTGCTTACTGAAATCGATGAAAAGCAAGAGGACCACAGTGTTTGTAGAGCTTATAAATAGCTTTACAGATGTTTTCAGCAATTCTCATTCACCAAGTACTCTGTTCTTCTGAACAAGCTATATATGGGATCTTTGATAAGTATCATGTATCAGGTACATAGTTTTAGCTTTGAAAAATACCTGTTGTGCTTCCGTTTATGAATGCTTTTTACTAAGTTGTCACAAACTCCAGAGCAGTGTTATGTTTAAACGTTTGAAGTATATATATGTATATATGTGTGTGTGTGTATATATATATATATATACTCACACACACACATACTTCTGTATGATTGTGTGTAGGAGAAAATCAAAAGATTGCTTGCAGTGCTGTCAATTTTTAATGGATTTATGGGACAGCTTGAAAAGAAATAGACATTAAATGTATAAAGATCACACTACTCTTTATGAGGCAAAGAAAGCTAACGTTACAGGAATAACATAATCTAGTCGTGCAGGTAAAACCTTGTATTTAATATTCTCCATGTGTTTTTCTGTGTTACATGCTGGTTTGTTCTAGGTATTTTTTCCCATGGCTGACCTTTGAACTTTTGTCTGTAACGAACTAGCTTGTTAAAGCTTTGTAAGGCTTATCCAAGTGAGGCTGAGCCTTGCCTCTTGTTACAGCCTCGTCAAATGAGCATGCTCTAAAAGGCAGACTCAAATAATGATTTGCTGAAAAAATGCTCTTGCTGCACTTGAAGCTAATGTCATTCCATTTCTAGCATTTAAAAGGTCCTAAATATATTTGAGAACCTCTTTTGTTGTCTTCATAAGTGGTGCTGAGACTGGATTTTAGTCCTGAATTTGAATCCAGTCAATGTTTTAGGTGAAAGTTTTGGTTTATGCTTTTTGTTTTTCTTTGAGCATACTTACTCACCATGATTTGCATCCTAGTCTGTTGGAGGTTTTGGTTGTTTTTTTTTGCATTGGGTTGTTGGGGGTTTTTTTGCCTGCACAGGTGGAAAAGGTAATCTAAATCCTGAGTCTTTCATCTTCTGCAGAGAGAGGCTGTCATTCCAAAGGAATCGAAGTGCTTGTCAGTTGGGGGACCATGAGAGCACCACATTCAGTCCTAGGGAATAAAGATTGTCAATTTCTAACCATTTGTACAATGTAATGCATTTTTTAGTATTTTCTAGGATGTTAATAAGAAGGAGAAAATCAGGAGGCTGCCAGCTATATTTGTGCAAATGTACCTTCAGTGTAATTTCCCTTTGCTCCCAGTGAACATTCAGTTCTGCGTTGCACTGCATGCAAGTTACAAATGAGCATTTGCTTACAGCCTAATTAAGCATAGCTTAAAGCAGTACTTAATTGCAACACTTCAAGTAATGCAGAGGAACTTCAAGCCAATCTGGCTAACAAGAAATTAACTTTGTGCTCTGCCCAAGGTTGCGCTAGCTGCTGTGTCTGTAAGGTTTCATTGTGCCTTGCCCTCTGTGTCCATGGAATAGCACTTGGGAAATCTTCAGAGGTCACAGAGAAACCTTTTAGGATTTCAGTTACAGCAAGAAATCCTGCAAAAAGTGAGACAGAGCATGATGGAGTCTTTCAGTGAGTAGAGAAATTGCCTGTGCAGCAGATGCTGGCTTTGGGTGTCTCCAGCAGCTCATCCATTGATGTCTGAATGGTTCTGTGGTGAAAGACTGCTATGATGCCATATAATCATTAAAATGAAAGAGCTGAATGAACTTCATAGGAAGCTTTCTATATGTTACTTTTATCCCTTAAATAAGTAAATAACCTAGTAGCTCTGAAGATGGTGAAATAAATTTTACAGCACTGTAAACATGCTCACATCAGTTTCTCCGCTTTGCCTGTTTCCCAGGCTTTTTACAACGTGCAGCTGTAAAAGCTGTGACGTTTAACTTTTCTGTCAAAATGCTCAAGGATGATGTGCATGCAAAGGGTTTGTTTTATCCCTGTGCCAAAGGCCTGGAAGTGCTAATAGCCCTACATTCAAATACTAGCCATTAAGAAAGGGGAGACTCTAGTAAAATTCCAGCAAAAATAATATAAAAAACATGTACAGTGTCAGACATGATTCATAATGACTACATTCTTTGAGTTTGCAGCAGTCTCTGCATTCTGTATAATTGAGTTCATCTTTACTACAGCAGTGCCTTTTCTGAACATACTAGGTGCAACTTAGTGGCAATATCTAGGTATGAGGACCGATGGATTGTGGGGTAATTGGCTGATTATCTTCATTTCTTTATTTTAAAATACATTAATGTAGGGAAGGAGAAAGCAAATATTTTTCCTCTTAAATTACATCACAATATTTATATGATATTTCAAACCAGTAAGGTCTCACTGAGTTCAAGAAATGTATTAGAAATATTTGAAGAGAAGGTATTTAAAGTCTGATTGGTTAGTAGCTCAGATTGCTTGACTTAGACTTGCAGTCAGTGGAGAACTCTGTCCCAGATATGAAAGGACATTTTCCATGATTTTTTGTACACACCTAATTGTGATGGTGCAAAACTTTTGCAAGGCTCATTGTCCCACAGAGACTTAACAGATCTTTTGAATGGTTGTTGAAGAGCATTTCTTTATGCTGGGCAATTCTGCTTTTACACTACAACCATAATGAAGTCTTTTTGGAGGGCGTATTTGACTTTGCATGGCATGATTGCAAATTAGATTTGTCTGCTGTAGCTGAATTACCAGTATCTGGGATTAAATACCTAATTTTGATTATTGATTGCATATTAAAGTATAAAACGTGTGCATTAATTTTAGACAAACTTGGAGGTCTGTACCTACAACAGACAAGTTGCAGGAATGGCCATGCTTTTCATATTATTTGCTGAACAGTGGCATTTTTTTTGCTGCTGGAAAATGGCACGTAGACTAATGAACATATCCAGCATTGTTGTTTTGCCCACCTACAGGGAGCCCTTTTTTGAATCTCAGCTTGGAAGAAGTGAAGATAAAAACTTTAACTTCAAAGGATGATACTGGGATTTCTTGGGGAAGGTAATCTTCACATCTTTGTGTCCGACTTCGTACCATGAGTGGTTGAATCAGCAGTTGGGTCAAACTCAGTGCATAACTCTCCTAAAAACTGTCAGAGATTTGGGTTTAATCACCCTCAGGTTGTCAGATTCCTGCTGTCAGATGCAGACATGGTAGTCCCAGCCTTTTGCTGTCCTTCTGTTCACAGACCTCTTCAGGTAGATGTTTGCTTCCTGTCAAAAACAACAGTAAGTGCATTTTGGGAAGGTGTTGCCTTCCATTTTTTTTGCTTGGTGAGCCTTATGGTCCGACCAAGGGACTTTGGTGTGTGCTCTGTTTCTCTTCACCTCTTATTTGGGGTGCTTGTCTCCAGTTAGTGGTGGCACAGGGAAGTACCTTTCAAGTGCTTTCATGCTGTCTTAGGGTAGCAAAGCTGTAAAAGATGGTAAGTTGCACAAGTGCCTCTTCCTCTTTCTGTGGACCACAGTGGGAACCTCAATGACTAGTGAGGGCAGGATGTGCTCTGACTGAGGTGGCTGGTGAGCTGAAATGACTGCCCCCTCTGTGTAGTTCAGGTGGAATGCAAACCAGGTAGTGATCTGTGATCCTGAAGATCCTTTCCTTCCCCTGAGTTACCAAGCTGTTCTATTTGGAGTGAACTGGGCTTTGTTTCTAAGTGGGAAATCATGATTGACCATGTATCTGAATGGCCAATGTCCTCAGTTACTCCTGGAAGAAACAGCAGAGCTTGTTTATCCAGAGAGATGCTGGCAGCTCCAGGGCTGATTTTTTTATCCATCATTTGTTAAAGGGCTTGTGAAAAATGATGAGTTTCATATCACAGTCTTGTTGTGCAAATTCAAGTCAGTTCTCTTCCACATCTGTTTAGCAGTTTCACTTCTGTATGCAGTGTTCAGACATTTGAGGTAGCCTTTTCAATAGAGAAGCATAAATAAGATTTAGGGAGGGGATACAGATTTTCATAGACGGATAGTTTTAGCCATTGGTACTTGATACACAATAGCGATGCCAATTTTTGAGAAAAAAGACAATTTGTAAGAAATGGGACTCTGGGCTGGGGAAATACCTCTTCTTCAAGAGCCAGTACAGGGGAGAGCAGTAGCAAGGGTTTCTAAGGGAGAGGGTAGAGGAACTGGACTGCCATTTCAGAAAGTAACTTACCTCTGATTTGCTTTCTGATTTTGTACTAGGGAAAGCTACCCTTGGCTCTTGTTTTGTGTAGAAAACCAAATGCAAGAAACTCAAATTGGTTTGTGAAGAAGGAAGGAGATTTAATTTCCCCAACTGATTATCTTCGTAATGGACAATCAAAGTCATTAAGATCTCTTTCTGATGTTTCAGCTAACTAAAAAAGCTGAATTTGTCATCTCAAGGTTCTTTCCATATTGAACCCCAGAATGAGGCTACCTGGTAATTTATCTAATCCAGTCTGTATGCATGGAAAATAATGGTGTCTGCAGAGATTAAGACATTTGGCTTCATGAGGCTCTGTGGAAGGGAAGTGTATTATATCACACTCAAAGAGGATGTATCTTTTCACTTCTTCTTTGAACAGGGTTTTCATGGTATAGCTGAAGGAAATTCATTCACTAGCTATTTTGTTACACTTTTTAAAGTGAAACTCACAGGGTGCACAGGTTGGTAAAGCCTTGGTTGATGTGAGCCAAGCAAACTTGGGTTGTTTTCTGTTCAGCTGGATTCACTGAAAGAAGAACCTACAGAACTCTGGAAACAAGTCTACAAAACTGCTGACTTATTACAAGTTACACTTTAGGTCTGATTAGTGTCAGTTGTGTTGAAGAGTATAAGCACCAGCTGAACCAAAAATAGTTTCAGTACCAATTATTTTTTGTTAATACTCTTAAGGTAGCAAAAAATTTCTACTTTTGCCATGTGTAATCTTGCGCAGGAAGATGGGAGAGTTGTTGAAGAAGCAAATGTTGTGACACTTTTCTGTACTGTACAAAAGGCAAGATAAATGTTTCTCCACCACCAAAAGCCACCAACCTTCTGAAGCTTGAAAAGGCAGTAAAGTTTTTCTTAAGTGTAGAATTGTCTCTACATGAATAAATTGAAAGTGGTAAGTAGCGAGATTTGCTGAAGTCAGCCGATTTGATTTGACACAGTTAGAAATGAAGTAATAATTAATAGTTAATATTATTATTGCCAGTTATTAATACACTGTTTTTAAATTAATACAATGTTTTTAAAGGACACTTCAAAATAAATTATTTTTTCATGTACAACTATGTAGTTAACCTATGAAATTCTACGTGGCAGTTGAATGGAAGAATTAGATGTTGAAATTTGAAATGTATAGAATGATATTTAAGTGTGTGTTACTAGTTTACATAAATAAAAGACTGCAATAAGCGTAGAGACTAAGGGAAGCAGATCTTAGTATTTAGATTTTTATCGAACTCAAGCTACTGTTTGGAGAAGGAAGGGAAAGAAAAACACTGTTATGTTGAAATAGATTTGATTCAAGTTTTGTCTAGAAGGGACTATTAAATTACTATGTTGCCCAGGACCCTGAGATTCTGAGATGTTTACATGTCTTCTATTATATGCTGATCTAAATTGTACTGCTGCCTTTTGAGGCTAGCTTTCTTAAACTTATGTAGCTGGGTCTGTGAGCCAAGTGCACAGCATTTTAAAAAATGTTTTATTTTGAAAGGGAATGGAATAATGCACTCATGGAAATAGAAACTTCAGAATGAGAAAGATGTCCAAAGGTTGATCTGCCTTCTGCCAGTCAATCAGGGAGAAAAATGAGCTTGGGAAAAGGCATTTTCCTTTAATAAACCTGACACCAGTGCCTTTATATTCTCTTTGATTTTCTCTGTGGTTCAGTTCAAGAAGGTTTCAATGACCCAGATTTTTCTCAGCATAATCCTAAAGAAGATCCATGATATAAATACAGAGACATCAAAATCCTTTGAGACAAAAATTATCATTTGTGCCAGGACAGAGATAAAGTTGCTGGTATCTGTGCATAGTGGATTTCCTTTAACCTCTTGACAATAATTTAGGGAGGGGAGAAAGGGGTAGAAGGAAGCATGCTTGTAGGTAATAACTTTTATGTGTTATCTATAGCACCTGAAAATACAG
Organism: Phainopepla nitens; assembly: GCA_013400175.1. Classification (NCBI taxonomy): domain Eukaryota; kingdom Metazoa; phylum Chordata; class Aves; order Passeriformes; family Bombycillidae; genus Phainopepla; species Phainopepla nitens. The sequence continues at coordinate 496,806 of VXBQ01002607.1, forward strand.
AGTCAGCTCCCTTGTTATTGCCTTTCGGAGTCTTGGAAATAGTGGGTTTCTCCGTGATCAGCTACAGTAGAAAGGCCACTGTGAAAAGATTTCTCACTTAATATCATGCAGAATTGGTTTCTAGAGAGTGTCTCTTGTCTTAAAAGATTCACCCAATGTTTGCTCTTTTCCTCTGAGGATTTTTTTCATACCCTTTTGCTTACACTAAACAAAGAAACTAGGCAAGTGAGCTATTTGAATATAATTGTCTTTTTAATACAGGTAATTATTTTAAATGTTTAATGGGATCCTCATAAAAATTGTTGCATAAACTTTTCAATTAGAGAAAAGGCTCTTTGATTGCGTTTGTGTAAGATACTTAATTGGGTGGACAGCACAGAATGAATATGTTTGGAAATTATCTCAGATTACCTGCTTGTAGGGGGATGCCTATAGGGAGGAGAAAGCTTTGCTTCCAATTAACTTCAGAGATAAGATAGCTTAATTGGAAGCTGACTGTGCCTTGACGGCTTCAGAGCAGCAGTGACTTCCATGTAAAATAATCTGAAGCAGATGCTGAATGAAGAAGTAGCATTTTCTTTCATGCAGGCTTTGGCATCGGATCCCTGGCATTACGTTATCTAGTTCTATATGAGGAAGCATTTTTTTATCGTGCTACTGATTTCAGCGGACTACTTCATATTTATACCTACACTGTTTAAGTTCATCAGCCTTTGACAAACAGGTCATAACACTAACTTAAAAGGAACTTTGAACCACTTTGGCTTGGCTTGGGAAAATAGTGATGAGGAATCCTACAAAAAAGCCCCATTTAGGGTTCCTGATCCATGATCAAACTGACTCTTTTTTGTGCTTTTAGTTAGTGTCGTGGTTATGTAACTTTTCGCTATTTGTATAAGAGCTTAGAGGCTACAGAAATGGGCTGCAAGAAAGCTGATTCAATTTAACAAGGGCAAATGTAAAGTCCTGCACCTTTGGAGGAACACCCTCAGGCACCAGTACATGCTGGGAGTCATCCAGCTGGAAAACAGCTTGACAGAAAAAGACCTGGGGGTCCTGGTGGACTCCAAGTTGAATGTGAACCAGCACTATGCCCTTGCTGCCAAGAAGCCTGATGATATCCTGCACTGCCACAGGCAAGGCATCTCCAGTGGCTTAAGGGAGGTTTATTCAGCTCTTGTGAGGTCACATGTGGAGTACCAGGTCCAGTTCTGGGCTCCCTGGCACAAGAGAGACGTGGACACACTGGAGAACATCCAACAGAGGCCTAGAGAGATGATATGGGGACTGGAGCATCTGTGCTGTGAGAAAAGGCAGAGAGAGCTGGGAGTGTTCAGTCTGGAGAAGAGCAAGCTCGGGAGCATCTCGTGAATGTGTATAATTACCCTGAAGGAGGGTGCAAAGAGGACAGTCGACTAGGCTGTTTCCAGTGGTGCCCAGGGGTAGGACTGAAGGTAATGGGCACAAATGGGAGCACAGGATGTTCCCCCTGAATGTGAGGCAGCACTTTTAACTGTGAGGGTGACTGACTGCTCTCCGTCACAGCCCAGAGAGGTTGTGAATCTCTGTCCTTGGAGATACTCCAAGGCATCTGGATGCTGTCCCAGAGAAAGGGCTCTAGGTGACCCTGCTTGAGTTACAGGGTGGATCAGATAACCTCCAGAGATCCCTTCCTCACCCCTATGTGAGCCTGTGATTGTTCTTAAAGTTTTGTGATGGAAAAAAAACCCTCAACCCAAAAAACGGTTAAAGGTGTGTTGATCTTGAAACATATCACCTCTGTCTCACATCTTTAATAATAAAATTTGGAGTTATGAGGGTAAAGCTCCCTGTTAATTCATTTATAACTACTGAGTTTCTAAGAGTAATATTTTTGCTTGCCCGGCATGTCCTGGCATTACCAACATAATCTGCTTGAATATCTTGCAAGAATTGTATTAAAATTTACTTTAATGGAGGGATTTCTATGTTGAATGTTTGGGTCTTATTTGATTATGAACAGTACTGAAATTGAACAATGGCAATCAAAGTACACCTTAATATGTGTTCTATGCCATGTATCAGTAAAAATAGAGGAGCCAGTAGTCTGATTTATAAATGACAAGAACCTGGACCAGAGCACTTAAAAGATGATCTGTTCTCTTGGGAAATCCTCAGCCTTAGAGGCACTAAAAATAACACCACTCAAATGCTTATTCAACTAGTCACAAGGGATAGAATGAAAGATTACCAGTTGGCAAAAAAGATGATGGAAAACATTTAAGGGCTGTGAAAAAAGGTTTATATGATTCAGTGTAGCTTTGCACTAAAATCTTTGTTTGATAAGCAGCAGTGGAATACTGATAATGATACACCTGCAAAGGAGAAAGACGCGTGTAGTATGATGGGGAGGACTGGTTGGGGAGGGTGTATTGATGTCAGGGTAAGAGGAGCTGCTCTGGAATAGGTGTTGGTACAAAGCAGAACTCACATCTCTGCACTGTGACCTGCAGCAGGAGATGCAGAGAGCTGACACGTTAATCTTCAGGAACAGGCTGAAGAGAGGAACTGCAAGGGAGGAAGGATAGAGCAGTTTGTGATACTTCAAATCAGGCCGCTGAGAACCGGGGAGAACATAAGAGAGGAGAGGCTATTACTGTTCATCTGCTATGTGGCCACAGGTCCTTTAAAGCAACTTTTGTGTATGCCTGCTGAACGTCTTACTTATTGTCGCTTTAGCAAAGTAACCTTCTTTTTAAAAGTTGACATAAATGCTGCAGACTTCAGTCCATATAATGCAATCTATAATGAGCTAACTACTTCACTTTTGAGCCACTGCTGCTCCAGGAATTAATGCCTGGAAACCTCAGTACATGTAGATGATAGGGGAGAGCTGGGGGACATTGTTGTGAGTAGGATTGTATAGAGGACCATTTAGTTGCCTTTGTTTCTCAGCCTTTGGTAAAAACTGGTTGATTCCTTTCAGTTCATAATAGGCTGAATACCAAGCTGTTTCTATAATGTCATGGATTGCTTGTTCGGCATCTTTTTAATTAGTGACATTTTATTTAGTCCAAATTAAATATGCCAGATGTAGCTGATTTGGTGGCTAACAATGATGAGCGAGGGGAGGGAGAGCTAACATATAGCCGTCTGTTCTCAAGGAAGTTTTTTTTTTATTTTATTTTTTTTTTATTCCTAGTTCCACAGGAGAAGTTGGAGTGGTAACCATGGCAGCAGGGAATTTGTCCCTGTAAGCTAAGCAAAGGGTTGGGTTGTGTGGGGCTTTTTTTTTTTTGTGTGTTTGTTTTTTTGTTTGTGGTGCCCCTACTCAGAGGAAGGGGTGTGCAAAGTGGTCTCAAGCAAGCCCTGGAGAGGGAACTTGGAAATAGATAAGTTAGAGATGCGTGCTGTGGACTTAAACTCGAGAGTTGATCTTCCTGTAGTGTGCACGGATGGATGGGTGCAGCAGTGAAGCAGAGCAGTGAGAGATGTGAAAAATTTCTTGGTGCCTTGAATCTCTGCATGAAATGTTTTGGGGTGGGGTAGTTAGACACCGTATGCTAATAAATCCCTTGTATGTTTGTGGATTTATGCCAATATTTTTCTCACTTTTTTCCACTGTAAATGAATCATTCTTAGCAGGTTGGAAGAGAGTGAGATTTGCATGGGCTAGCTGCATTCAAGAGAGAATATCCAGCTTAATCGTGATGCCATAACCCTAGATCTTACATCAGCCCTGGAAACTTTTGCTGTATCACACCATTATTTTCCTCTGATGCTTAAGTCTACCAAAAACTAAACAGCAGAGCCGTTTCATGGAACAGTTTTCTTCCCATTAAAGAAATCACTGAAAATGAGACTTACACATGCCTTGGGGAGAGGATAACATAAGCTCTCTTCTTCCATTGACATAACTTTTCCTGGGTAAAGATCTGCAGGGGGTTAATTCTGGCCACACAATCGATGCTTACACAGTTGCGCAGAAATCCCCTCCCCGCCCAATGTGAGCAGCTCTGTTAAAAGCATTTATTATGTGCATGTGACAAACTGACCCATAAAACATCCTGAACGTTGCAGGCAGCAACAATTAGCTGATACTCGCCGCTTGGAATCGCCGGCTTCCAGAGCTGGTAGCTTGGGAGACGGGAAGTTAAGCAATATTGCTGAATACTGTACGGCGCGGAGGCAGCTGAGGGCCGGGCATTAGGGATGCTCTGCCATGCTGCTGGAGCTAAGCCTGTCACCCTCTCCTTAAAAAGCACCCTGCTGCTACTGTCAGAGCAGTATGAGCCCAGCCTGACTGGAAAAACCAATTGTGCATTGGGCTTGATGCTGTCGGAGCGCGGGAAATTTGTATTTCTAATATGTGCTTGAGCGTTTGGGATTTTCAGCCCGTGGAGGCCATTGTGCTGTAAATTTCATTGGGTGTTTATACTTCAAATTTCCATCAGTCCTTGAGTGACCGTAGGTTATGACCAGTCTTCAGGAGGAGTCTTTCTCCATGTTTTGCGTTTTTTTTCCAGTAGCTTTCACTATCTTTTTCTGTCCTAAGTTGTTCTCATCTTCATATTTTCAGCATATATCAACACTTAAGTTGGTTGTAGTCCTTGCTTTTGTCTCCATGTGGCATAACATACTTGATTCTTCTCTTACCAAGCTATCCGTGTTGAATTCATAGATTTTTCTTAAAAAGTTTGTTTTGCTTTCCAGCTTCCCCCTCTCTCCTGGCATCTCTGGTGTAACTTCCTGTCCTGGGATGTCATTGCTTCATCAGAATGTGTGTGCATGTGTGTGTATGAGGAATAAAGGAACTCTTGTAAAGATAGATAATTGATTTTTTTTTTTTTTTTAATCTAGTGCACCACTGTATCTGTTTCTGAAAACTCTTTTCATGCTGCTGGAGTCAATTCTAGCATGTCTAGGAGCTGGGGCTTCAGCTAAGAACTTGTTTTCATTAATTTTTTTAATTCATTTTAGCCCTCAGGGATGCAGAGGAAACTTTAGGAACTCTGCTCTTGCAAGCACTGGGGAACAGATTCACAAGTCCTTAAATCCTTGGCTTTTTCACTCCTTGTGATTACTTTTTTGGGACGATGGAGGAAGACACAGGAGTGGGAAGAGGGTCTATCTTTGTCTCACCCTGTATTGCATTCTAAGTTTAGTTTCTGTCCAGCCTTACATCTTAATGCTAACTTAGATTCCTCTGCTACCAGACTAGGTAAATTGGATTCCATTTGTTCAAGACAAATTTTATAACTACTCATTCTTAAAATAACGTGTTTGTTTTGTTGTTACTGGACATTGCAAATGTAGTTTATTTGGCATTGTCCCCTATTGTTGGGCTGCTGTTTTTGTTCTATTTTATTTCTGTTACTACATCAACCACAGTCAAAATCCCAAGGCCCCATTTTATCACATAAGAGAGAGTCACCAACCCAAAGGTTTTCCCATGCATTAAAAGTGCATGTATTTTCAAATACTAATCCTCAGTCCCCAAAGACATCTTTAAAAGCAGTCTCTGGTCCCTTTCCTAATAATATGTGGCTGGACATGTAGATGCAAATAGAGTTCTGGAGCCAGGTCTAGGTGTGTGTGCGGCCCTTAAAGGTGTTCCTGTTGTCTGCTCTGCAGCCTCTGCTCCTCTCTTCTCAGAAGAACATGCAAGGGAAGAGGGGTCTGTGGGCTACCCACGCAGAAGTTCTGTTTGGATAATCGTAAATCAAAGTGAGAAGCCAATTGCACGTTTCTACAATGGCTTTTTGGCTCCTAGGGTGGCCTGGGCCCTAGATGGCAAGGGCCTCAGCTGCTGGTGTCACAGTGTCCTGCTGGGAAAGAAGGAGCCATCCGAGTCTTGGGGACCTGTACCATTTTCCTAAATCCTATGGGAAGCTGCTCCCTGGAGCCTTGTTGCACCCTCTGCCAAGCTTCAAATTAATGTGGTTCTTGTGGTTGGAATCCTGTGCAGCAAGGAAGATGTGGTAATAATTCTTTTTCTTACAGAGTAATTTATAATGGCAAAGCAATTTAAAGTACTCAGTAACTAGGTTGGTTACTTAAGGATTTAATAAAGAAATTATTATGGTTTTTCTTTGTATTACCCTTTCCAGGGTTGTTAGTGATTTAAATTGTGTTTGCAAGAAGTTTTGTGTTAAACCTTTCTCTTGGAGCAAATTCAGACAATAAATAATGCATTCTGTAAGCACAGCTGAGGAGAACTGCAAACTATCTAGGGATAAATTGCACAATAAAATATATAAAAGATAAAGGTTAATACCAGCCAAATCATTTAATGCCTTTCATTACATAATCAAAGGAGTGTAGCAGTGTCTGTAAATGTCTTTTTTAATGTATGTAAAGGATCTTGAAACTAGAAAGGATTTTTGCATAAAAAGCAATTGCTGTTAGGAGGAGCTGTGTGGAGAGAAGCACATTTACAGACTTACAGTCAAGACTAACAGAAAATGCTGGAACAGTCTGGACCCCCAGATCCAGGACTGACTGAGCTCTCTGTTGCTGCATTCCCCTTCCTGCTGGTGTGGACTGTCAAAGCCTATACAAACTGCTTCCCAAGCTTTCTCTCTTCCAGCATGCTGCAAACACCCTGAAGCTTCAGCAAAATTCATAAAGGCCTATTGTTACTCTTAGAAGGATTGAAAAAGTCTTTCTCCTTTCTTTTACCTAAAAATGAGAGGCAAATGAGGAACTGAGTGGGAAGATGTTGAAATGTCAAACAGGTCAAATGATCTATCTGAACATTAAACCAAAGTGGGAAAGAGTTGAAACAGCTTTTGGGAATACTGTCACAAAATTGATGTGTAGTCTGTATGTAGGTATCACTTAAAACTGCATTCTGCTATTTATTTTTAAAATATGGAAATGACAGAGTAGCAGCTTACAGTTTCCAAACCTTCAGCCTCTAAGTATGTGCACACACATTGAAATAAATCTTTTGTTCATGTAGGCAGTGGTTATGTCTTGAAAATGTGCTCTGCACCGTTGTATGTAAATAGCTGAGATTTTTGAAGATGCTTTGATGCAGTTGCTATACAATGCTAAACCTGTACAGAGAGCAATACTTTTAGATTTAAGAAATGCTTTAAGTTTTGAGAAGATAGAAGCAGATAATTCAGTGCCTGCATAGCAAATAATCATTTTCACATGTAGTTTTGAATTAGAGGAGGAAAAGCTTTGGATTGTTATTACAATATTTCTATTTAAAACTTTAATAGTACCCCAAATGTGCTCATTGTATATGTTCCTTAAAATGTGCTTTGTATACATGCAACGTAACACACTTTGCTTATTTCTTTAAGCTCAAATGTCAACAATTGCAGTGTGTAATTGTGCTAGTTTTGACTGGGATAGAGTTAATTTTCTTCTTAGTAGCTGGTATGGGGCCATGTTTGGGATTTGTGACAAAAGCAGTGTTGATAGTTCCAGAGATGTTTTAGTCACTGCTCAGCAGTGCTTACAAAGAGACAGGATCTTTTCTGGTCCTCACCCCACCCCTCCAGCAAGGAGGGGAGGAGAACACAAGAAGCTGAAGGGGACACAGTTGGGACAACTGACCCTAACTACTAACCCAAGGGAAATCCTGCACCATTTGGTGTCGTGCTTGGCCTGTGAAGCTGGGGAAGAAGAAGGATGGGAGCAAGGGGAGGAACATTTGAAGTGATGGTTTTTGTCTTCCCAAATCACCAATTACTCATGATAGTCTTTCCTGGGGATGGCTGAACACCTGCCTGCCCATGGAAAGTGGGGAATGAATTTCATGTTTTGCTTTGTTCATGTGCATGGCTTTTGCTTTCCTGATTAAACTGTCTTTGTCTCGAGCCATCAGTTTTCTGACTTAATTCCCTGCAATTCTCTCCCCCGTCACACTGGGGGCAGTAAGTGAATGGCTATGTGGGCTAAGCTGCTGGCTGGGGTTAAACCATGATGTAAATAGTGCAGAGAGACATTTGCTTGATTAATCACCACAATGGCCTGAATTCAGCCAACATAGCTTATGGCATGCATCTTAAGTCCACAATCAGGAGCCTTTGTCATGTGCTTTAGATGTTCAGTTGCTCCATCTCTCTCCCTTACTTTCACAAGGAAAGTAACTCCAAAATTACTTGGTGCATGTGTGACTGGGTGTTCATACATGATGGCTTCACAAGAGCTAACCCTCCAAATACCAATGCTGACTTGAACCCGGCGCTAATCCTACCCTGCCCATCTCTGTGATTCCCAAAACCTCTCTTGCTGGTACAACCCTCATGGAGTTTATGACTTCAGTATTGGTTTTGATGACCACTGAACATAAGATGATACTATGATTCCCCTTCAGCTCAGGCTATTCCTCTGACCCTTGGAAATGTATTTAAAATTCAATAGCCCAGTGAAGGGGGATAGAATGAGGGTTTTGAAACATGGCCAACTAAAGCAGGGTTTTGTGGGATTTTTTTTTTTTTTTGAGGTTACTGTTCTGAATATGAAAGTCATAGACTAAGATCTTGATCGTACAACAGTTGTTTCCCTTGTTGTTCATAGGCTTTTAAATGTGTACCTAAATATAGCGTATGCCAGAGGAGAGAGTTAATGTTGCTATGAGAACCTTAACCTCAGCATTTCCAAGGGTTTTATGTGTATATATAGGGGGGAAAAAACCACAGTCATCAAATACCTCACAGGTTTTTTTCTTTTATAAGGAAGTACTATCTGATGCCTTGTGTATAAGTGATCTTATCCACAATGTATTGCTGTTACCACTGCTGTTTGTCTGAAGGGCTATTTTCCTGCACGAGCAGTGCAACAGAGAAGCCAAAAAGAGCCATAGAGTTGACCTGTATATTTATGTCATTGCAGCAATTGAAATTTCTGTGTCTTGTAAAGCTGCCTTAATGCTGCTGGGCAAGTGAAGGGGGACTGGTGGTGCTCCAGCATGTAGATGTGGTTGACTGAGTTGCTTGCCTGTCAGGTGTGCACAGAGCACGCTTAGAGGCCTTTCTTTTTCAAAGGTTTGTAACTTCAGGAAGCAAAACCTTCCTTTATTCATTGCTTTTTCAACCAGACAAATAGCAGTTCAAGGGTAGCCTGCAGGCTGAGCTTGAGTCTTCAGCAGCTTTGAGTTGACCAATCCTAATTGAAAGCTTCCTCATTCCTCCAGTGACTGACTTTGCTCTTGTGAGCTGATAAGCTTTGATTATAAAATGCTTTTAGAAAAAAGATCTCATCAGAACAGTGAAAACAGCAAGTACCTGCCTGGTACATAGGTGCCTTCTGCACTAAATAGCTGCTTCTGCTTTCACAAGGTACATCCATACATTTCAGTTCCATTTTCCTTCTATTTACCTCACTGATTGTATGATTGTCATGTCTGAACAGTCTTGATGACTGAAAGTGGGGGATGGAAGTCAAAACTTGCTGGACTGATTTTCTGTTTGTGCAGCTCTTTGTAATGACTCTTCAGTGTATTTTAATAGCTTTCTGTGAAGTCTCTGATGTACATCTCTTATAAGAGGAAACTCTCAAAGAACTAGTGTACTGAAATCTTTTATCTATTAGATTTCAGTCAGAGGGCCTTCTGATAACTGGTGCTTCCTTCTTATGTTTGGAGTCATAATACAGGTTGGTCTGCCCTGATATAAATTACACTGTTTAATTTCAGACTGTAGAATGCAAATGTAGATCTGTTTACCACTGCAGATTTTCAGCACAACTTCTTGTAAAAGAGTGAATTTCTGTGATCATTGTGTATAGTCATAGGTTTTGTTTTGATGAAAAAGGAAAGAAATAGCATAAAAAATAGAGAAGAAATTATGTGACCATCAAGTGACTGTTTGGGTTTTCTGGCTTTTGTTGGTTTTTTTTTTCTTCCCTTCACATTCCTAAAATATTTGCATTACTTGATACACACAAAATACTGCAGTGAGGTGAAAGAACTGAGGTTGGAAGATGAAATAGCCGTGAAGATACTCAAGATATGCGACCCATTATATGAAACCACTGAAGTGATGAATATTAATGTTCTTTTAAATTTTTAATTTTTTAAGTCTTTTTGTCTTTTGAAAAGAGAAGAGAAAAGCTTGGGGGAAGACTTCTTCCCAGAACAATGGTGCAGTCTGTTATCTGCTCCTTTGCGCTGTAAAGCACTGGATGTTCAGCCAATATAGTGCTCTGCTTGGCTTAGCATTCTTAACCTTAATTTTGAATAGAAGGTGCCTTGTGCTGCTGACGTAATTAGGGTCTTTTGTAAATCACTGTTGCAGGCAGCCTGCTGTTGCATTTCACTGCATTTCTCGGAGGGATGCAGGGCAAAAGTGTCAGACTAACTTTTTGAACCTCTCATCGGGCTAAGTGTTTTCATTATTGGCATATTTTATTCAAATGAATCCTACTTCATTTTTCTTTGTGGATAATAAGCCCCAGATCAGTTTTGGAAGTGAAACAGTGTTTTTGCTGGAAGAAGCTTGAATAGGTAGCCCTTAAAGTGGGAGGTGCTTCCTTAGCGGGGTGGGGGGGGGAGTGAAAAAGAGAAAAAGGAAAAGTGAGTTGTATTTGACCAATTGGCTTTAAATTCAGTCCCTCTGTGATACAGGAATACAGTCACAGAAACTGTCAGAAAGTTGGAGGTGAAGCTTTGTCGTCGAGCTGGTTTCGTATTTGTGATTATACTTCATAACTCTGCAGTGTTGTGTGGGGACATAAAATCCCCTTACCTTCCATGTAAGCCTCTTAGGGGCTATTGCACTCTTGCCTCTGCAGAGGACAGGGTTTCATCTCACTTCTGCCTCTCTGCCATCCTCTGGGGCAGGGTTCAGCTCAGGCCATTACATCCCCTCCTGATGCAGTGTTTTATATCTGTGAGGTCAGTGGTGATCCATGGCCTTGCACTGTCCTTGATGGCAAACACAGCACTATTAATAGTCAGTGAAGTTAACTTGCTCATCACTGCATCCACGCTGCCCACCCAGTGCACTCCAGCTCCTGGGCTTTAAAGGCACTGTTAACACCCCAAGGGCTGACTGGTGCCACCAATGAACATACCCATGTCTGTAACCCAGCTCCCTGAGTGGCTGTGGCATGGGGAGAGTGGATGCTGCCTCCAAGGCCTGGCTCTCCCGAGGAAGGAGCATGGCATTACAGCAGTAGCACACCAGACTGCAGCATTTGGTATCCAGCAGTTTGAAATGCTGTGGTACTCCAGGGGGGCTGGCATCAGCTCAGACTCTGGGCAAGGAGGGGGAGGCTGGGACACGTACCCATGACCCCTTTACTTCATACTGAGAGAGCACAGCATGAAAGAGCATAAAAGACAGCTGCAGCTTTCTTCCAGTGGCCTCACGGCACTAAGGCTTTTCATGCTTGGGAGCAGAGATAAGTGTGGTGGTTGTCTTACAGCTCTTTCTTTTCCACCTGCACGGGCTGGAGAGGCACCCTCAGCAGAAGAGTCATTTGCCTCTCTTCTGGGACTTGGCACTGACAATGATCAGGTGCAGTCTGCCCTGTATCACTGCCTTGTTCCCAGCAAGAAAGGAAAAGAGGCGGGGTTTGTCCTCCAGGTGTTGCAGAAGTGGCGATTGCTGTGGCGTATTCCCGATTCCGGCTCCCCTGTGAAAGCTGAAGCACAGAGCAGAGGGCTGTACTTCTCGTGACTAATGAATGAATGATGTCAGCAGGTTGTTTCCCGAGGCAGGAAATCCATCCAAAATAGTTCAGTTTCAATACAGAAAGTGCAGTTACGTGCACAGAGTAAGCTGAAAGTGAAAAGGAATTCTTTCACCACCAACTTTTCGGTCCAATCTATGGCTATACTATTAAAAGTAGAAATATGAAAATAAAATATCAAGCGGGTGTTAGTCTCTCCCATTCCCCACTAAGACAAACAAAATAGCTACTTTGTCTTGTTGCATACTGGTTTTTCGGTGTGCTTGCCATCCTGGGAAGGAACACGAGAGCTGCGCTCCCCACTCGCACACTGCAGTGCGATGCCTGCGGGGTGTGTCGGGCATCATCCATCCATCCATCCGTTCATCCACTCGTGTTTCCCCGTCCCACGGGCGCGCTGCCGAGTGGCGGAGCGGGCCGGGACCGCTGCGGGTGGGATGCGGGCTCTGCTGCGACACAGCGCTGGTGACACAACAGAGACTAGCCCGCAGGACAGAAACCGGGGGCACCCCCACGCCCAACAAATTCCTGCGTGTGTGAGGATGCCTCTGGCTTGGCTGAGCGTTGGCAGGAGTGCAGCCGTAACATTGCACAGCACGCATGCCTTCCCCAGAGCAACCGGGATCTCCTCTCCTCTCCTCTCCTCT
>VXBQ01002607.1:509143-615020 GCA_013400175.1 Phainopepla nitens
TCGCCCCCGGCGCGGCGGCACCGCCGGGGCCCGGAGCGGAGCGGGGCCGGGCGCGGGTCGGGCCGGGCCGAGCCGGGAGGGGGGCGGCGGCGGAGAAGGTCAAGTGCCCAAGTTGCAGGCGATGACATCAGCGCGGGCAGGCCGGGCTGCGGGCGGGACCGGCACCGGCGCCGGGGCAGCAGCACACGCGTGCCGGGCTCCCCGCGGCCGCCCCGGGGGTCTCAAGCGCCCCGAGGTCGTCATAAAAAAAAAAAAAACACATTTCCTTTGTAATTCCTTTTTTTTCTTTGGGGGGTGGGGGAGGCGGGAATAATTTGGAAGTCTGATAGTGTGTGGGAAATGATTACATCAGTCGGAGGGAGGGCTAGGATTGGTCTGCACAGTGTGGTTTGATTCACTACCGCAAAGATTGCGTGTAACCCTTTGAGTGGAGCTCTGGCAGAGTTGTTTCCCTCCCCAGAAACAGTCCCCATAGCAGGGGCTACGTGACAGGTAGGGTACGGCCGCCCCTGACGCCGCCGGCACCCCAGGCGCCCAGCCGCAGGCTGCAGAGGGTCGGCGGAGGCAGAAAACTAACTCTCAAGAGGCAATCCCCATTTAAAATGCCATCTTGTTCTTCCGACTGCTGCCTTTTACGTGCCGTTGAGGTAAGATTTTCCATATCGAATTACCCTCCAGGTTTTTGTTAGACTCTCTTTCTCTTGCTAGGATGCGGAGCATTTTTAACACGGAGTTGATTTAAATCTGGGACCTGCTCATTTGCCCGGAGAAATAATTTTGCGGGAAGTGTCTCTCGCTTGAGCAGAACAATGCAAAGAGGAAAGCATCTGTATAATTCAGGAGGTGGGGGAGAAGGTTCTTGACTTGTTCTCTCATCCCCATTGATATTTAGGATGTGCAGCCTATGCACATTTGGTTTCAAACTACTTTCAAGCTAGGATCAAAAGAGAAGTCAGGGCAGGGAGAGAAATGTGTGGACTATGCTAGGTAATTGATTTGCCGGCAAACTGCAAGTGGGACTTCCCCACACGAAACAATAAAAAGTTAGTGGGGAACAAGAGAGCCTTTTTTAATCTTTGGGGTCTCGGCCTGCACCTCTGTGAACGTTCAGAGGCCTCTGATGGGATCGCAACGAAAATTGTGTGTGTTTGACTGGATGTGATTTCTCTCGCCCGCTGTTCCCAAAGTACTTTCTCGACATTGTTTCACGTTTGCTTACCTTACACAGCTTTACACAGAACCTGCTCTCTCACTTTTCCTGTGTACGTGGTCATATTAACCCTGCTGAATCTTTGTTTAGTGCAGGGAGGTGTTGGGGAGGGGGGAGGGGAAATAGGTCTAGGGGGCATCGAGAGAAAGTGTTATAAAGTGAATCATCCATTTCATTTGTCCTGGCTGCCAAGGTGCTTGGAACCCTCACACCAAGAGGATGATGCTTTTCTACAGTAGCTGTGTGGTTTGCCTATGTTCAGAGCTGTTGATCTGTAAGTGTACCCTTTATGTTGCAGGATGTAAAAGTCTTTAGTGAAGATGGAACAAGCAAAGTGGTCGAGATTCTAGCAGACATGACAGCCAGGGACCTCTGTCAGCTGCTCGTTTACAAAAGTCATTGTGTGGATGATAACAGCTGGACTCTAGTGGAGCATCACCCTCATCTAGGATTAGGTAGGGAATGGTCAAAGGGGTGGCATGGTTACCTGGGAACATAAAATATGTGTAATTCATATAAATGTGCTTCCAGACGGAACATTTTCTTTTCCACTGCTTTTATTTGTACAATTAGCTGAAGTCACGTACGTGCTTTCTGTGTATTACAATTTGACGTGTTAAGCATTTAAGCCATTTAAAGTCCTTCCCTTATTTCCCGTCCTCTGTGGTTTTTATTATATAAAAAAAGGAGAATTGTCTAATCTTCACGCTAGCGCTCTGTTGCTACCTTGCTGTGTCTGAAGCTATTGCAAATAAACAGCTTAGGCAAATTAAGGTTGATCCTTAGAGTGCGGTCCTCTGAAACAGCTCAGCTCATCACCAGCTGGGAGACCTGGGTGAGCAGACTCAGCCTTACATACCTACAGTAATGCTTATGAAAGCTAGACATGCTGAGGTGGGGGAGGGGGTTGGCTAAACTTGACTTCAGGCAGGGAAAAAAATGGTGGCACCACCCGCAAATCCATGGGCAATTTCTGGACCAGCGGTGGTATCTGCTCTCCAGGCAGCAGCTCCTCCACCTGACTGAAATTAAGGTGTCATGGTTACAGTTTCAAGAAGGCAGCAAGAGGAAGAACCGTGGGGAATTAAATAACACCGTGAATTGGTTTAATTACAGTACCTGAAAGGATCTCATGTTATTCAGTCTTGCTTTTCCTGTTATTTTGTGGCACTGATTAGTTACAGGGTTCTGCTGTGCAGCTTGCAATAGCGTATCGCTCAGATAATGCTATCTGTAATTCTCCGTGGCATACAATAACGCTTTAAAAAGTGTAGCATTTGGAGTATTAGTCAATATACTTCATGGGGAATGTTTTTTCTAGAAAACAGAGGAAGGCAAATCATAAGCTGCAGTTGCCAGCACTGGAATTGTGAATGCTATCTGTAGCTAACAGAGGGGGTTTTATGTCTAAAAATGTAATTCAGAACCCTTACGAATAAAAAAAGGAAATGATTTGCTGGAAATGTGATGCCCTAAACCAATACTGTTAGATACTAATAAATTCACTGCTCTGCAGACTAACACTTAAAAAAACCCCAAACACATAGGATATTCTGATTATTTAATGGTTTTATTATCTCTCCTAATCTAGAAATATATTAAAATATTAACATGAAACACTCACTGGTCTATGTCTGTGATATACTTCCAGTTCTGAGGACATAGGATGAGGTGAAGAATTAAGGTATAAATTACAGAATCTTTATCTCCATAGCTTAATATGCCACATGCGCTTCTAAAAACCTTTACAGATTTTCAGTTTTATCAATGCTCATTAAACTACCAGGCTCTCTTTTTCTATATTCTCTTTCCCATCATTGCTGATTACCAAGGTATTGTGTAAACAGAAGCCTTCTCCTTTGTAACCAACATCCTTCTCCTGCCAGATTCATTCAATGATGCCACAATTCAGTGTTTGTGACATCACAATAGCTTCCATGGTGACTAATTGTGCTGTCAAACTCTGGTGTGTGACATCTCTGAATGAATCGGGCAGGAGGCTGATTAGGAAATCAAAAGCTTCTGTTTACACACAAATAACTTGGTAATTAACAATGATGGGAAAAGAGCAAGATACTTATCGGGCTGCATTTATATACAGGGGGACCTGCCTGCCTTGGACCTCTGTTTCACACTGAAGCACAAAGCGGGCCCCCAGAGAAGCGGGGTGTGCAGGTTGGGGCTTCAGCAGCCACCAAACTTTCTTCCACAGGGACGGTCCCAGGGCTGTCCCCTGCAGGCCACGCAGCAGATCTGTGTGAGAAGTAATGCAACCTTTGGGGGTGTAAAGCCAACAGACAAAGAAAAAATATTTTAAGAGTATGTAATTATACAGATTACACATATTTGAAAGAAGGAGGACAGAAAAGGGAATAAATCAGTTCATTTAAGAGGAGACAACATCATCCAGTTTCTTCAATTTAGGGTCTAAAGTATACATATTCAATAAACTTTAAATACCAACTTTCCACCAGTTTTGGTTGCAGTTTGAATTTTTTATTATTTGGCTGCTTATTTCTAGCTCCTCTGTAGCTTAAATGCTTTCCTGTATTTCAGAGACTGTCAGAACAAGGTAGTAATCTGTCTGCAACCCGATGAAGTTGGTATCTGATGGTCCATAATTGTTCCTCTAGATATAAGATTGCTATATAGGTATGAAACAATAGTGAATAAATACTCAGTGTGAAGAGAAATATGGTTAAAAGAGCAGTCAGAATTCTGTGTTTCTAGAAGACATTATTTCTTATACAATACATCTTTGCTGACTTAATGCTCTAGGTGATAGTTTTGAAGCCCACCAAAAGAGAGGAGTTCCTTCATTTAGTTCACTATCCTTTTTTTCCTCCCCATAGTTGGCTAATAATACTTTCCAAAAGAGCTTGAGAACAATTTATTGTTTTACTATTGGACAGACTGAGGAGATCAAATTTTTGAAGCCAGCTGCATAGTTATCATTGCGTTGGTCTTTGAGGTCCCACTTTGTAAGGAGCCCTCACCTCACTATTCACACACATAGCCAAGTATATTCCAAATAAAATGTGCACTTGCACATAACTTTAAACAGCTATTTGACTGCACAAAATATTTGTGTTCTCACTGGAGGCAGTGGTGGGACAATTTGCCCAGACTTTCTTGATTTGACATTTGAAAGTGGTTCCTGCTGCTCCGTACTGCTACTGTCTAAAGCATGTTGTAGTCAATATTTAATATTTATTATTTAATATTTAATATTCATTTTTTATGTGAAATTTGAATTAGTCCCATTATTTCATTTGCTACTATAAGTATACCTAAACTGTTTATAAAATGTGGTATTTTCCCTATGTTCTATTATGTGCTTAACTAGCATCAATTTAGGATGGGGACAAAGATCTATGTATTGGATATTAACAAAAATAGTAACGGTGAAGACATTCACGTGATTATTTATGTCTGGACACTGAAAGAATCCCTCCCTACCTACAAACTTCATTTTTCCTGTTCCAGAATTGACTGTACATTTTACTAAATACAATTGAAGCAGGAGAGAACACAGTAGGGCTCTGAAATATGTGAGGGTTAGAAGAAAGCATTGCTGCAGTTTTCTACTTAGTTTTTTTTGTTAATGTGCATCGATTCCCCTTAATATGAGTGAATGAAAAGTGGAACAGTTAAACACAGCGCTTGCTTAAAGGCAAAATCAGGGCAGGCTGTTTCATAGAGGGGTCCACCTGTCTGGTGGACCAATTCCTCTGATTGGGAATTTTGGGCTATGCCTGTGAGTTGTTCATGATGGAATCCAGCTCCTTTTCCCACCTTGTATCACTGCAATAGTTCAGTAGAAGTTCTGATAAAAATGCAGATTAACTTGGGTGGAGTGGGGGAAAAGTCTGTTCCAGGAAGTGTGTAGAGGAGACTGAGTGGGGCCTATGAGATAAACTGAAAGGACACGTCTCTGGTCACTTCAACAGCAATGCCACGTGAAGACAGACTGACCTGTTGAACTGAACTTAACAGGCTGCTGACTTCTGTGCTTCTAGTTCCATAGCAGGAAGCTCAAAGCAGGGCTGAGGCTGGGTGCTCATGTGTCAAGTTCATCCTGTTTGTACCAACCAAGTGCAAATTACCAAGCACTTCCCAAGTATACAACTTCTAGGAAGTAATAGCAAACTGACCAGGACTAGCTTCCTTTTTTTACGTGCACATGCTATGAAATGCTGCACCTTTTCTCCAAGACGGCTTTGACCATCAAAATGAAAATATAAGCATTAAACCAGCGGGAGTATCACCACAGAATCTCAAAAGGGTCTTGATGTAGTAACAGAATACATCTAGGTCACTTGTCTAAAGCATCTAAGAAACAGGCACTAAGTATGTTTACATAAACTAAATATTGAAAGACAAAACCAATTGACAAATGTTCATCTACACTTCATTTCCTCAAAATAAAGAGTTAGTCCCTGACAAGCAATTTTTAATGTGTTAGGAAAGCAAAGACCACAACTTTGGGTGGTGGCAGAACAAGACTGTAACAAGACATGTGGTCTTTCAGCATTCATACTGTGATGAAGTTTCATACCAATGTAATTAAACGTTTTTTGGAGGAAGCATAATTTAAAAAATAGGCCATTCACCCTCATAGGCCCACAGTCCTCATCACAGGGTGGAGGAGATTTGACTTCACCAGTTGCTTAAAAACCATGATAGTAGCACCAGATTAGCAATACCTGAAACTTTTATCTGCAAAGCCCCTGGAAATGTGTAGGTTTAGGTGATGAACGCTCAGGTGGGGTGCCAAATGTCCTTTATTAGCAGCCACCCCGTAGCAGTATTGTTGTGCACAGTAGTCAAAGAACTACCCCTTCAAAGTGGTGTTAGCCTGATGCGCTAAGAAACAGCTCTTTGTTTGAGAGCAGCCCACTGTGGAGGGTTTTCAATGTTAACCCCTTTGCAAATACAATCTGTAGCAAGGCTGGACATCACAGATGCACAGCCAGTGCTGAAGTCATCAATGAGCTGGTGATGACTGACAACCTAAGTGCAGGTGAAAAGATGATGGGATCATTCAGTCATCAGTTAAATTTTCAGTCAAAGAACACCACATAATCTGCTGAGTTCAGTAATTCAAGTGATATTCCAGAGCTTGCTCTTTTTGAGATGCCAGTGACTGCTTGCTTCCTATCCTGAAAACACCCCAAGAGAACTTGGATGGCACCCTGGCATTTCTTATTGTAGGAATACAAGGATTGCAGGAACACAAAGTGGGGAAGGGACTCTCCAAACTTCTTTGGTCAGCAAGTCACAGGCATTTTGTTTAAAGCTTTGCAAAAGTTACGTTTTGTTTGACCTAATTTTTAAATTGTGTATTATATAAGGCACGAACGCACTGAGGAGCTACAACTTTTGAAAAAATACCTAAATATTTTCTCAGAAAGTTGTGAAGACTTGTCAAGATACTGAGTTCATTAAGTAGTGCACCCTTAGCCAGTTGCCTTCTTTCGAGTTACTGCTCTCAGTGAATTGGGTTTGTTAAGCTATCTGTTCATGCTTTGATGTGCCATTCTTTTGACCAGAGAAGTGGTGGTTATGGGGAGTTACCTTGTAACCAAATCTAGAGCAGAAAATTGCCCTGTCATGTGTACAAAACATTTGTCTCTGTCAGTATTCCTGTAAAGTAGATCCTGTGACCTCTTTCATAATAAACCCCATTGTCTAGCATCTACAATAAAGGCCTGAAGTTCACCTTGAAATGGGCTGGTTTTATAGAGTGTGATCAAATACAACACTCTATTTCTGTGATAGTTCAAGACCTAACAGTGGCCTTTCTGTAACTTTTTTCCCCCTTAAACCTGTCCACCTTGCCAGTTCCACAGCACACAACCAGTGCCAAAAGATGTTTGTTTGTTTGTATTATTGTAGCTACTGCACACACACACAAAAAAAATCTATTCCTTTCTCAAAAGTCGGGGCTTATGAAGCCCTGCTACAGGAATTCCCTGAAGAACACTGCCATATAAAGTTAAACTTTGTAATACATTACAAAGTAACATTTTGCCTCATGGCAATATGGTTTGAAAGCTAGAATGTGTTTTGCTTATTTCTTAAAAGGTAATGGAATTACACTGGGTTGTTTTAACTTCTCTTCTTAGTTGGTCTCACTCCTGCTGGTTGGCTGTGTATTAACATCGTGTTCTTTCTCCACAGAGAGGTGCTTGGAAGATCATGAGCTCATAGTTCAAGTTGAATCCACAATGGGAAGTGAAAGTAAATTTTTGTTCAGGAAGAATTACGCAAAATATGAATTTTTCAAAAATCCCATGGTGAGTCTCGTTACTTAGTTGTTTACACCACAGGAGGTGGATTGCAATAACATTGCTGGGCACTGTTATGTCTTAAATATTTATTATTAAAAAAATATGCAACCAACTAACAGAATTCTTTCCAAAGAAATTTTAACCAATGTTTAAATTCCTTGTACTCTCCTCCCAGCCTAGAAACCTCAAGTGTTTTCAAGTTACCAAATATACCTGTTTCAAAATGTCTGTAGTTATGTTGGAGAGTGACCAAGACAGGGAAATCTTCATTAGTTTAAGAAAAACAATCAGAAGTGCAATTTACTCATTATCATCAAAGTTACCTGATTCAAAGCAAGTTCATCACATAACAAGCCAAGTATCCAAACCTTTTAATTTCTGACTGTAATAATTAATAAAACAGCAAACCCATCTGGGTAACCCCTAAAGCACTTACTCCATACAAGGAATTTCCAGTTGATCATTATGTATATCATTGTTTCACCTCTGGCTGTGCTTTACTAGTATGCCATAGCTGTAGCTGTTCCTGGATTTGTAAGATCCTTTGAATGTTGTAATTTTAAGCTGGTTACTGTGTAACTGCTTATCTGAGGATGACTTTTTCACATTTTATCTAAACAATTATGTTGGAGCAGACTGTTGGCATGAACCAGTGTCAGCTGGTGCAACCCATCGAGATAGCTGAGGAAGGATAATCCAGAGGTGGTTTAGGTAAGAACAGATTTTGGGTCAGTCAGGCATCTGTAGTGTGAGGGAAAAAAAAAATACACGAGGTCATATTTAAACTCATTGCTGAAGTAACTGCAGGTGATAAATTCATTCCTTTCCTCGTAGATGCAAGTGCACAGTTGCTGCATCCTCACACGTGTGCTTGCATGTACATTTGTCATCTGCTGGTGCTTGTTTCAGAGTCTGTGCCTTGACTTACTGTGTGAAATGTTTCTGTACATGGAGTGTTCTGAGTTTTTCACTTCTGTTGATCTCACCATCTGATAACCTATGAACATCTGAGCGTTGTACAGAAGTGTTGGTATCACAGGAGCTAGCACATTATTTTCATGTGGTATATTTTAATTAATAACAGAGCATGGGAGTAAAACCCAGAATGCTTGGCATTCAGTCCCAGGCTCCTGCAATCACAGAATAAATCACTCTTGTGCTGTAAGAATAGCGAAGGCTCCCTATCCGTTGCATTAGCTGTTGCCATATGGCACTGTTTCTCCTCAAGAGAGGCTGGTAAATGTTAGCTTTCATAACTCATTGTGCAACTTACCTGGCAGAAGGGTGATTCCTCTTCAGCCCTTCTCTTTATGCCCTAAAGACTGAAATTTATATTGCCTGAAGAGTGACAAATGTTCTAAACTGGAAATGTTTTTGTTGTGATTCATCTTGTTATAATCAGTCATTGTTTTATTTCAGGCATTTCTGTATGTCTCCATGCTTCAAATAATGTTTAAAAACTTCAAGAATGATTTCATGTCATTGCTGTGTATAGTAAATTCAGTGTACCAAATTTTACAGGAATTTTAAAACATAGCAGATGAAAGGGAAACTGGAGGAATAAATCCGAAGTGAAGTCATTGGTGCAATAAGCAAGGAGTCACTGCATACTCAACCTGCAGAACCATTCATCCTTTCCTTCCCAAAAAAGTAGAGGCTGTTAGAGATCCCCAAAAGTTCTCAGTAGAGGAGGAAGTGAGAGGAAAATGCATTACGAAATGCTGCATATCAGATATTTTAAAAACCCACAATCTGTCTGCATGGGCATCTGGTGAGCAGAAGGAAGGGGAGAACTGCACTTGAAAAGCCCTAGTATTACTTTCTGTGTCAGGGGATCTCCAAATTGATTTAAAAGTGATAGTTCCAAAAAATTAATGACTGGAAGAAAATGTCACTAGTTCTCTGTAAGTGTTCAAACACAATGTGACTTCCAATTGTCTTCTTTTTGTGTCTAGAATTTTTTTCCAGAACAAATGGTTGCCTGGTGCCAGCAAACAAATGGCAGTATCCCACAGTCACAACTTTTGCAGGTACTGTAAATTATCTGTATGGACAAAGAAAGTTTTGGAGCTGGAGGGGGAGGAGTTAAGAGGAAGAAAGGAAGGAAGAGAATTCAAAGGTCTGGAAAATAGTCAGTTGGAGAAAGTATAGTGAATTAGCATATGGGGCTAATGTTGAAAATACCTGACAAAGATCTTACCCAGAGGCACTGAGGTGTAAGCACAGAAGTATTCATAGCTATGGTCAGACATATTTGTTCAGTTAATACTCAGCTTACTGTGTGGGTATCTGGTTTAGCCACCTAATGTTACTCACAAACAGTCCTGGCAGATACATTTCTAGAAAAACAAACATGCCTTTTATTATAAAAGGCAGAGCAGAAGTACTCTTCTGTACTCCACATCATAGCACAGGAGAAAGTGTAAAAATGCAAGTAGATATTAGAAGATGAGTTTGAGATGATGAGAGGTTTTGCTTTTGCTTTTTGTGTCCCATGTTTGTACCTGGCAAGAATTAACAGTAAGGACCAACTTCCCCATGGCTCAGCCAACTAGCAGCTCTTTTGTATAGAAAAATAAAGCCCTAAGAAGTAAGTGCAAGTAGAAATTTGTACACTGTGTTTGCAAAGTAATCCCACTTAAAGCTCCCCAGGTTAAATTGCAGGGGTGTGTTCCTTATGCCTATGTGTTGGTAGAGCTGTGCAGTCTGTGTGGTGGTGGCATGTGCACTGCATTTATGCTGAAGTTTTGGTGTCACTCTACAGTTTCTTGCTTGCTCATAAAGGAACCCTGGTGGTGGCATAGTTGGTTGGCCTTCAAGGATCGTGCTGGAGGGTGGGCTACCTCTCTGACCAGTAACTGATTCACTTAAATCTCTCAGTTTTAGCACTCCAATCTAAGCCCTATAGTCTAAATCCTTTTCACTTCATTTGTTTTCTCAACTTGCGGACATTCAACTCCAGAGCCAAATTAAAACACAATTTATTAAAGAAGTACTGTACTAAGAACATATGACCACGATGCCTGGAAGACAGTATCATGAATAACAGGCAAATTATAAAGCAGAAGCACAA
Source organism: Phainopepla nitens (assembly GCA_013400175.1). Taxonomy (NCBI): domain Eukaryota; kingdom Metazoa; phylum Chordata; class Aves; order Passeriformes; family Bombycillidae; genus Phainopepla; species Phainopepla nitens. The sequence goes on from VXBQ01002607.1 coordinate 519,720, forward strand.
ATATATGAAGAATATAAACATACAAGTAACTGATTTTAGCTGGATTTCTGTTATTTTGTATGTTTGCAAATATGCGCTGACTCTCTGTTTAAAGATGAGTTTCCACTGACTTTTGATCCAGTGCACTCATTTTGTCCCGTAACCACACCAAGGTCCATTAAATTCTGGTTCCACATTCACTGAGAAGAATTTAAAACATTAACATCCACTTATATCTGGGAAACAGTGAAACAAAAAAAATCAAGCCAATTTCTGGTATTATAAATGAAAGCCATGTGCAATGAGGTTGTAATCAGGAACCAAAACTGGCATGGACTGGCATTGCTACAGCCTGGTAGGAAGAGAGGTCTTCACACCTTGGACCCTTTTTCCTGTAGTTTAAGTGGAGAATTGAATTTGCTTGTTAATACAAGCAGCAGGACTCCCCAAAAGAGCAAGATGTTCTTGAAGATGGAAAAGTTTTGAGGGCAACTCAAGTGGTAGCAGAAGGAAAACCTTACAGCCTCATGAGGTATGGCGCAGAAAGGTACAGTCCTGGAGAAGCATAAGTCATGGAGGTTAACAACACAAGAGAGTGAGGGAGAGAGGGTGAGCATATTCCCTTTAGTTCATTGTTTACCCATAAAAAACTATCTTTGTTAAAATTTTTATAATAAGTACTTATTTTCTTTTAAAAAACACACAACCATTTTTCAGAATTTCAATGGCAGTTGTAATTTATTGAAGGTAAACCTCCTGCAGCCTAGTAGTTATTAAACATCTGAGGCCACCTTAAACACTGAGCAATTTCACTGGTTTTAGTTACATAACAGGGAAGAATATTAAATATCATCTCATGAGATCACATACTGCATTAAGAGCTAGTATTTTTAGTCATGACAATGGCATTAAAGTCAGTGGGATCTGTTTTCCCTAGTCTCAACCTGGCTCAGACATGCAAAAAAGCTTGCCATCTTAGTTTACTTTTGTTTTAACTGACTGGACAAAAAGAATCGATTCTCCTTTTGGTCTTTCCCTTTCACAGCTGAGAAGTGGATTCATAGTACAAATAGAAAGAAAATTGATTGTTCTTTTCCATTCCAGTAGATGGGGAGGAGAACTTGAAAAAAAAAAATAGGGATTAATGCAAGTAAGAATTCTGGCACAGAGTGCTGGTTTTGGTTTTGTTTCCTGTGGATATTGTCCACACCAAAACACAATTTTGAAGTATTGCAGAGACATATAGGCCAACCAGGTTTATGCATTTTTCTTCATACTTTTTGAATTTATTAATTTGGCATTTAACTTAATGATCAAGCCCTCTGTCATTTAAAAACCTGGCCTGTTGTAATAAGAGAGCAATCCATCAATTCTCCTACTATAATTAATTCTTCCTTTCTGTGATATATCACAAAGCAAATTATTTTGTGTGTGTTCCTCTACTTATGTCAAGAACTCAAATGTTTCTCAATCCTGAAGTCTGGTATAATTGCTGGTACTTACTTTACTGCCCTACATTTCATTTTCAGTTAAATACTCTGTTGTCTGTTATACCTCCTGTCTTGGGACAACTTGAAATCCTGAAATAGGCTCTTCCCTGTCAGAAACTTTAGGATAAAGATGGAGATTTTGGCCAATGTTTCCAAGTTAAACAATTTGCCAAAATTGCTGTAGCAAGTTATTATTTTAAGAATTAATAAGCTTACTTTCTCTCCCTTCAGGCCAGGTGCAAGATGAATGGGGATACAGAGAAGCAATAGTTTTTTTGAGATTTAAGTCTTGGTGCAGAGAATAGGAAGGTGTCAGTTGCAGGAGGAGATAGCCAGGTAGACACAATGGAGGAGCAGGAATGTACATTTTGGTCATAAATCAGATTAAACATCTGGGTCAGTTTAAGCCTAGTGTGAAAGTGCACCTCAGGTCAGCAAAGTGATTTGCCATTGTCTTCTCCCTTCTGCAAATACAGTGACAATTTTACAATTTGTCCATAGGATACAATGTTCATCTACATTTTCCTCTCCAACAGAACTTTTTAAACTCCAGTAGCTGCCCTGAAATTCAAGGTTTCTTGCATGTGAAAGAACTGGGTAGGAAATCATGGAAGAAACTGTTTATGTGTTTGAGGAGATCAGGACTTTATTGTTCTACAAAAGGAACTTCAAAGGTAAGATTTAAAAAGAAGTTGCACAGTACTAGCATGTGAAAGCATTTTCTGCTTTTACAGTGGGCATTTTTTGCTGTTTTTTTAAAAAATCTCTACACTGTGTTCTCTTTTTTTGTTCCATAGAAAAAGATAAGTAAGGCATGATCAAATGACAGTCAAGCCCTGGGCCCGCAGTGCATGAACAGAGCCATACAGTTTTGTTATAAAATAAAAACAAACCAGCCAAGCAACATCATTGTGGCCACTAAAGCAGTGCTAACCTTCAGATTTCTCTGAACCAATGTAATAGGCCAGACCATTTTTAATGTGATGGGTTTGCATAAGTATTTTGTGAGCTTCCTGTACCAAGCACTTTCTGCTGGTAGGCTGATATTTAAGGGGTGTGTGCCATGGCTGCTTGAGGCTGCCCGGAGAGGAGCAGTGTTCATGCACTGCCCTCTGTTGGAGGCTGGGTTTGAGAGACTGGAGAGCTTGCACAACATCTTCCAAAACCTTTCACTTACCTGTGCTAAATCATGTTATTTCCCCAGGAGCCAAGACATTTGCAGTTGTTGGCTGACCTAGAAGACAGCAATATCTTCTCGCTGATAGCAGGCAAGAAGTTGTACAATGCCCCTGCAGAGTATGGATTTTGTATAAAGGTAAATCTTCTCACTGAGTCCTTCCAAAGTTCCAGACAGTGTTGGTAGCTCAGTCACCCCAACCCCCAGCTAAACAAGATTTTTATGTAAAACTCTGCAAGCCTTTTCTGTCACGAGGACTTGATCTTTAACATCTTTCATTTGGCAGGCGTGTTCTGTGAATCTTATCATCATTTTATGTGACACTTTTAACACTTTATCTGGTTCTCCTTTGGTTTGGGAAATTTTTGTGCAAGAGCAGCTCAGTGCTGAAGCATGGTGTGCTTATGAGGGAGCCTTGGTTCACCTCACAGATGAAAGCTTTTTCCAAGGTCTCTAATCAACTAGAAAAGTTCCTGTGGACAGCAAGCACCAAAGCTATATAGCAGCAAAGGATCAAGCTCTGATGGGGTGCAGTTTTCCCATTATTGTGGGCCAAAGGTTTGCCTTTATTTAAAGACTGTCTTGGAAAAATGAATATAAGAATAACCACTTGCCTTAGAAGATTTTTAAAACTGTTGTGCTGAAAGATGCATTTGGAAAGTATTTCAAAGGTTTGAAAAGTGTCATTTTCTGAGAAGAAAACGAGGCTGGGAGCTGGTTTTATGACAGTAGTGAAATAGTCTCATTCCTAGCAGCTGTTCCAGAGCCAGACAACAAGGGTTTGCATTGAAGAGACTGGCTGCAGGACAGATCTTGAACTGATGGAAGCAAATTCTCAGTTATCCTCAGTTATGGAAACTTTCATCCTTCATTTCAAAATGGGGCTTTATAAAACTTCTCACAGTTTTGAAAACAAAACAAACTAAAAACCAAAACAAACAAACCCCCCCAACAAAACAAACAAAACCACAAAAAACTCAAAACAAAACAAAAAAAAAACCACCAAAAAAACCCCTCCAACTACCAAAACCAACAAAACTAAGTGCCGGATCTGCTTCTAGCATGGCCTGAGTACCTTGTTCACATAAACTGCTAGGACTGCAGGTTGTTTCAAACCATAGAATTGTAGAATACCCTGAGCTGGAAGGGTCAGTGATCAGTGATCCCAGCTTCTGAAGGTCAGGAGGCACCCACATTTGGTCTTGTTGGACCCAGCTGAGAAAGTGATTTCCTTCAAAGCATGCGCAGCCTCTCCAGAGCTTTAAATTTAGTGTGGTGGGAGCTTTTGCTGGCTAGTTCTTTAGACTAATACTGTACCTGTCCTTACCCTGCTTACAGTGATTCTAAGCTTACAGTGTTGTTGGTTTTCTAATCAATCTATCTGATTTCCCTCTAACACTTTAAAGCCAAACAGAGTGAGAAATGAAACTAAGGAACTGCGGTTGTTGTGTGCTGAAGACGAGCAAAGCAGGACGTGCTGGATGACTGCCTTTCGGCTCCTCAAGGTAGCTAATCTCTTCTACTTTTGCAAAGCTACACCTAGAATTAAGTGGCATTTGTTATTATGTTCATGAGAAATTACCTATATGTTTTTTAATAACATCTGCTCCAAAACAATATGGATAAGAGCAAAATGCCAAGCAGATCTGCCCCTCCTAAGAATTTAAGCATGGCACTGCAATGTATTTCTTCCACATATGAATCAAGTAGAGTTTTAGTTTTGGATCCAAATTTGAGATATGTGAATGAATTAAAAAACCTGTTTAACAAGGTATTTTCAAGTTATCATAAAGCTAAAGAAAATGTTTTCATAATGGTAAGTGGCTTTCTTTACCAAAACAGAATGCCTTTAGCAATTTTCTTTTCTATTTTTCTGAAGCTTCTATTAGAAGAAGTAACAAAAAAAAGTAACCCTCTATGTGGGTGAAAGTTACTCATATCTGAGAGCACACAATGAAATTTTTAGATAATATGATAGGAGGCTTCACTGCTTTTTGAAACAAAATCAGGATGGAGGGAACTGAGGAGAAAGCTGACTGTTTTGTGCCCTTTGAAGGAGAGAACTTCCTGATCTTCAAAGAAAAATGTGCATAAATTCTGGTTTGGTTCGAAGTCTTTTTCTGAATGTGCTGCTTTGAAAACTGCTGTGTTTTTCTCTCCACCTTCCTCCATCCTACATACAGAAAAAAAACTGACTTTGTTTTTGGACACACTAAAAGATGATTAAAGGTGTACAGTCAGCGAAAATTAAGGCTTTGCCCCAAGGCTGTGTCCATAACCTTCCTTTTTATTCACCATCTCATTTAGCTCTCCATAGTCCTGTATTACCCTGTTTGGAAATTGTATAAACTGATTCAGTTAGAACATTCAGTAAGTAATGTTGCTCTACTTCAGCACTGTGCCTCTAGGGAAGACACTGAGTAGGTGTTTACCTACCATCCTAGCTACCAGTGTTGCTAAAATTCATCCTGTTCAACCAAGGGCATGACTGGAAGTCAATCACCTTATTTTTTTAAGGATGAGAAAAGTACCAAGTGATAGTGAAATTTATTGACAGAGCTAGTGAATTAGAAAGGTTCTTATTTTTTATCATTATGAAAGCTGAGTTTGAATGTCTTGTACAGAATTTTTTTAAGTTCTAGAGGGTAAAAAGAAGGGAATTAATATGTGTGTTCTGATCTTGACTGAAAGCTTGTGTTCTACAAGGAAAACATGGTGGTATCTGAAAGTGGCAAAAATAACCTGTGTATATTAGTGAAGCTTGTATTTTTTAAAATAAAACTCTTAGTGCATATTTACTCATTGATTGCCACCTGCCAATCACTATTACTCAATGCAAATGGCTTTGGGAGAGCTTCTGATCAGGAAAATAATAAACTTGTGGCACCTTGCTCCAGTGTAAGTGGTATTATGAAATTACTGCACTTTTTTACTAGGGCATGTATTTGAATAATAATGTCCTTGTGTTTCTTTTGGCAGTATGGAATGCTTCTGTATCAGAATTATAGAATTCCCCAGCAGCGAAAAGCCATGCTTCCACACTTTTCCACTCCAGTAGTAAGTGATGAACTTTACCTCACTGATGTATGATGTTGGAAAAGATACATTTGCGTTTGCATTTTAAAAGTGGAAAATTTTACGCTAAGAAATGTAAATTCTGCATTGTGTAGCAAATCAATGTAAAGTTCATGTTTTGCATGAGTACAGTTTCCGTGGTTGGCTCTCCATTATCTTAGGCTTACATGATCCACATGATTGAAAAATCTTGGCTACGTCACGCTCTTTGAGATGTACGGCACAGAGACATCTGGCTGTCTCTGCTGAAGCCAGCTTAGGTCTGGCAAAACTAACACGTAGATTTCCTAAAATATGTTGGGCCAAGAGCTGACTGTTAACTACCTAAAAGGGAAGAGCCTATAATTGGATCCCAACTGGCCCTGAAAATGACTGGAATATAGTAATAGGGCAAGTGGGCAACTTGAGCAAACAAGATTTTATTCTGAGCCTTTGAATCGTCTCCCTCCCCCTACGGTCAAAAAAGAAAAACCATCTATTTTTGTGTCTGTGAATCTTTTGAAAGGGGAAAAAAGAATAAGATGTATTTTCTGTGCTGTCAAAGGAGGACTTTGGACAGTCTTCTGAAACCAAAACAGTTTGAAATGAAACTCTCAAGCTGGTTTTTCCTTTCCCTGTTTTTTGAAACAAGTGAAAATTCCTTTTCAGAGAAGTGTATCTGAAAACTCACTAGTAGCAATGGATTTTTCGGGGCAAATAGGAAGAGTTATTGAAAATCCTGCTGAAGCACAGAGTGCTGCCTTGGAAGAAGGACATGCTTGGAGGGTAGCTATCTTCTCTTCTTTTCTATTTTTGCAGTCAGTAAGTGTCTGTTGAGAGCCAAAACACAGAGTGTGCTATGATGTTAGTGCAGTGCTGGTCACAGTATAGCTTAGCTCCGACCTGAAGCAATCACACTGCAAGCATGCAGATCTGAAAGTCAATATCCATCTTTAGCAAAACTGTCACATTCACAACAACCTTCTACCACTGCTTCTCTGTCCCCCTAGTGTCCAGAGGAAAGTTGAGGGGGAAAGCAGACCCACCAGAACTTTACTGCCAGTTTGCAAAACCAGTCTCTGAGGAGGAGTATGTCAAATTAAATGCTTCCCCACATGGAAGAGGCTGGGGCTCTGACTAATGGCTTGCTCCCAGTAAGTTTAATTGCAGAATATACAAGAGGCAGGACCTCTTGCAATGAAAACTGATGTAACTTGTTTATAGTGTCTTGTGGACAGACAGCTGCAGTACAAGTTTTCCCACATGCTCGTCTTTTAGGGAAAAGGAGTCATTACTGAAGCATTAGCTGGTGCTTTATGTACGGGAGGGAAATACTGCTTGATTTACTGAGTGCCTGGTGTTTTGCCTGAGCAGAAACATATCAGTCTTTTCTTTTTTTCTGTCTTTTTTTTATCGTTTTTTTCTTTTTTTAAGATACTGAGCTTTCATCATTAACATCTGGCTTGTGTTTTAAGCCAACTGAAATGAGCTGCTGCTTGTAGATTAGACCCCTTCAAAGTTGCATTTCTTTTTCTCATCCTTGCATTAAATCTGCCCAGCCCCCAGTTTCCTATAAATTAAATCTATATTGCATGTGCACTAATTCTCTTCTCCTGAGGCGTTAGTGTGGATTTAACGGTAATTCATTTTCTCTATAGAAACGTAGCACAAGAATGAACATCTTGGGTAGCCAAAGTCCACTCCATCCTTCCACACTGAGTACAGGTAAATTCTGATGGTTTGTAGCCACAGTATCAGAGGCCTCTCTGGGTAAGGAAAAGGTGCATTTCATACAGTCACAGAGTGCAGCAACATAGTACAAATGCCTTGATGTCAAATACAACCCTTATCAGTAGCTTCTGTGTCATTAACATGCCTACCCATACAGGCACCGTAGAAGGAACTTGTTTTCCTCTGATGGCCCACTCAAGCTTTTCTTTAGGACTAGTTTTTTGAAACTCATATTTTGTAAAAATAGATACTCCATAAATGTTTCCATTTAAAAGAATCCAGCAGTTAAATTGCCGTTTTGGACAAGGAAAGTCAGTGAGCAATCTTTTAATCTTTAAAGAGTAGAAATGAGAGTTTTCAAAACAGAATTTGTTCCATAATAACTGAAAAATGTAAAATATGCAAGTCCTCAACATTTCTTTGAGACTGTAAATTTATTAAAACAACCGGAAATTTCATATTAATATCCTAGACTTCTTGGAGGAAACACAGCTATTTTCTCTTGCTATTCTGTTAACAGAATTTTAAAATACTATTTGAAAAAACGATAAAGATAAAAATATTGGGAGCTAACTGACTCTTGGAAGCACCATCTAAAGTGCATTTCTTTATTTGAGATTTTGAGGGACTTGTTTCTAACTCATTAGCTTATACATTGAGTTCTAAGAATTGTTAGTCTCAATATGTTCAAGAAGCTATGAGAAGGCAGTAATTCATGAGACTTCTCTTGTTTACTTAATTGTATATCTGCAAATCGGAAAATAAATGGAGATAATGCCTCTCTACTTGGTATATTAAGTAGATGCAATTTTTGATATTCATTCTTTTTTATATAGGTTGATGTGAGATACTTTATACTCTGTAAGAAAACTATACCCACTTTTAAAATGTTTAAATAAGTAGTACGTGGAAAAAAATGGTTGCATGTGTAACTGTTTTTAAGCATCCTCTCCCTCTTTTTCCTCTCTCCTCCAGTTATTCATAGGACACAGCACTGGTTTCACGGCAGAATCTCTAGAGAAGAATCTCACAGGATTATTAAGCAACAAGGGCTTGTAGATGGGTAGGTATTCTTGTTGCTCAATATTTATGATCTGACAGTAAGCTTTACAGATGAGAACACTAATTCTGCTGTAATGGTCACAGGTTTATGAGCACTTCTGAGTAACCTGATTGTCGAGTCCCGTTATAACCTGACTGGATTCCAAAAAGAGTGTGTGTTTGTAGGAGTGGATCTCAACTTTAATTTGGAAAGTAAAATCTTATGAATACATTTAAGTGTCTTTCGTTTTCTCCAACAGAGGCAGTCAAGTTTTAGATGGTGTTAGAATTTGAAAACAGTTAATTCTTGTAATCTGCATTGAGGACATATTTTTCAGGCAAAGCTGTGTGCCTAACCATTTGCCAACAAATTTATAATCAGCTATCCGAGCTCTTCTGCATGAATCAGAGCAGCTAATGGTGCTTGCTTACTATTTCTGTTCTAGAGCAAAGAAATGGAAGTACCTGGTCCAGCACTGTCTAAAATGTCTGTGGTCAAGACTTACGTATCTTCTGAGCATCTGTTTTCCTTATTTATATGGAGTTAGGTTTATTGAAGGGAATTTGTTTGAACTGCATTCAGCATCTTTGATTTGTAGGATGGGAAGGGCATGGTTGCCTTTGGTTCACTGCTGTCAGGGTTAAGGTAGAAACATCTATGTCAGCTTCACAGGAGACAGTGAAGTTCAAACCTTTCTTCAGCATTTTCTGATTCAGAAGCAACACTAATCTTTCCGAAGACTAAGATATATTAGGGAAGTAGAAATTGGTAGTGCAGATATATATAGATATATACATACATCAAGCAGTGTTTGCATTTTTTTGGGGGGGGGGTTTGTTTAGGCTAAGGGCTAGACAGGGGGTTACAGCTAAGCAGGTCCAACAGAAGAGAAGCTGAGAAACCAAAGGAGCACTGCTGACTTTTTGGGTTTTCTCACCTTATAATCTTGGGCTCATTTTGCCTTGTTGCCTTCGGAATCTGGTGGCCCATCCTTCTTGAGGTCTTCGTAAATGTGTTCATGTGTTTCGTGCTGTGTTAAATTTGTGCCTAATCAACTTACTCACTGTGGAACACGAAAATTGGTTAGTTTGGCCATAGTAAGGTCCACCAGCAGTGACCTATGTGCTCTGTGATCTAAGGATCATGATTTTCAGGGTGGAAGACTCTTGCCTATGTTTACCTGCTCTGTGTGTTCTTGAACAAAAGAAGGTAGAAAGTTAACAGTCTCCTGATGGTTTGTGGAAGAGGCTCAACACTGTATACAAGCAACTGATGCTGCTATCTTGCATATCTCTGGAAGTTCTTGTTGAGGATGCATCTCTCTTGGTAGTCATTGTTTGTGTGGAAGCTGGTTGCTTGCCAGATGTTGAGTAAACAGTTGCAGCATCAGTTGTGCAGACCTTTGCTTAGTGCCACCAGCTTACGATACCATGCATTATCTGAAACAGCTAGATCAAAAATAATTGAGAGATACCTGCGTGAACTGCACTAAACACAGGGCAGCTAAGGTCTTCCTCTCTCACATGGATCCTAATTTATAAAGGCTTTTGTCCCTTTTCCACACATCTGGTCTTCCTAGGCCTACAATGGAATGTTCAAATACCATGCGTGGTTTCTGAGAGTGGCAAGACAGCCTGTCCCTGACTACTGAACTGACTCTGGTTATGATGGTGCATTTTTGTGGTACTGACATTTCTTAATCAGTTCTGAGGAGCTGGAGTGAATTGTTTTGGGTTCTTAGGGGACTACAAATAGTTCTTGCAACTGCACCCTGGAAAAGTGCGTTCCTGGCTTAGTGGTCAGCAATTAAGAGGCCTGCCCCAGTCCTGTGCTCAGCCATCTCACAAATCCACAAGTGATTAGTGCTATAAGCCTTCTGCCAAAGGTATATTCAAAGGTATTGTTTCCTGTGGCATGGAGAGAATCTGCTTCCTTAGTTCATAAATGTCATGGGGAGGAAACATAGGGTTTCTTATATAGCTTTTTTTCTCCTCCTCTTCCCAGTATGGATGTTAAATAAAGGCCATTTGGAGTAGGACTTCAGTTTTGTGGGTTAACTTAAAAGTGACAGCTACATAGTGTATGATGTTGGTAGCTGTACGCCTAATGTAGATTTTTTTCTACTAATGCTGAAGGAAAAATACTGTGACTGTTCTAGAGAAAAAAATCAGTGTGTATTTTCCCTATCTTGATAATGTGGAAGCTACTTAACTAGATAATTTTAAGAAAGTATTGAGCTGTTTCTGTTCAATTGCAGCCATTTAATCTACACATAATTTTGCTGACACTGGATTTCTATGAACTGATGCAAGATACTGTAGAGTGGGAAGAGATTCTGATATATTATTTTCCCATCTACAGAAATTCAGATTTTCTCTAGAGTTGAATGATAACATTTTCTTCGTAAGAGTACATATCATTAATGGAAAGCTGAGTTAGAGGGAACCCTAAAAAAGGCCTCATAGGTACATTTGTATATGTTGCACTTCTTGTTTCTTCATCTGTTAATGTTGCATAGCCATGGTATAATAATTGATAGTAAATTGCCAGTTACAGAATCACCTCTTAATACAACTAAAGAAGAGTTTGGCAGAGGCAAAAAATTACTTAGTAGTTCTGATTATTTAAGAACAAACAGATGGGGATATTCAATTTATTCTTAAAAATGTTTTCTCCTAGGTTATTTCTTCTCCGGGACAGCCAAAGCAATCCAAAGGCGTTTGTACTTACATTATGCCATCATCAAAAAATAAAGCATTTTCAAATCTTGCCGGTAAGTAGATTATTTTTGATGCTGATGACAAAACCCAAAATTTTAAACCATGAAGCTTTTGCCAACATCTGAGGAGACCTCTTATTAATTACTGATGTAACTAACAAGGATGTTTCCATTAGCACATATATAAGTGGATATTCTTTAGAATTGTCAAATGTCTGATTAAAATTATTGATTAATATTGCTGGAAAACTAGTGTAAGTCACTACATTGCACAAGTCTGTGTAATGCATAGAACTTGTTCTCTGTGACTATCAGTGACAACAGCAGCTGTTGTCTCCCTTCTCACTTAAGCAAACATAGAATAACTCTGGGAAACTTTAAAAAATAATTATTCTGGAGGTTATCCAATAATGTTGAGCTTCAAATAATGTTACACTGAGATTTTGGAAAACAGTTTGATTTTTATCTTGATCCAAAAAAGCATTAGAAATTTAAGACTATGTAGACCTTTTTGTTGTTCCAAGCCCTCTTCCGTTGTTCAGCCTGCCAATTTTACAAACAGCTAACAAATCCTTTTGGGGTATTGTTGTTTTATCTAATGCATGCCAGTGCTGTCTGTACAACTTTCAATTACTCTGCCCACAAGTTTTCACTTTCATAAGCAAAATGTTACCAGTTGGGTTAAGGTATGTTTTTTCTAGCACTGTGCATGATTTCATAAAAACTGCAGGCACTGGGTTGCTTGGGCAACCAAGTGCCATGCGAGTGCCCATCATTTGTTTATGTCACACACCGGTGGTACTCTCTGAGTTTTTCTGCGCATTTATCTCTTCATGTGCAGTCTAACTTGAAAAGAATGTTTTGTTTTCCTAGTGTGAAGATGATGGACAGATATTTTTCAGTCTGGATGATGGGAACACCAAATTTAGTGATCTAATCCAGCTTGTTGAATTCTATCAACTAAACAAAGGAGTCTTGCCCTGCAAACTCAAACACCACTGCATCCGAGTGGCCTTATGACCTCAAATCTGACTCTCACTGAAGACTGGATTTGATAGAAGAGTAATTGTAAGAGAACGTTGACACTGGGGAATTGGCAGATTTGTAAGGTAGTTAAAAAAATAAATATTATGCACCTTGGGACTCTGAAAGGGATGGATTCGACAGGTGCCAACAGACCAAGATGGCTGGTTTGTCTAACACCTAAGAGTGATTGCTGCTGAGTGTCCCAGCATCCCAAAAATGGGGGGAGGGTCTGTAAAACAATGATTAAATTTGAAACAAAACTGGAAACTATCTTGGCTGGGCCACTTAACAGGAACAAGTGTGAAGAGAAATCTCTGAAAAGAACTCTTGCCCTGGAATAATCTTGACAATTAAGACTAGTGTGTTTACTTTTTGTATTGATCACTTTTTTTGCACTCCTACTTTGTTTCGGATATTGTATGCAGCCTATATTAGGAGCTGATGTGGCTTTTAAAATTCATGCAGGAGTTGGGTATTAATCTGCACCCTAAAATGTATGGAATGCTTCAGCCTAAAAGGACCTAGAAGAAAAGAAGTGTATGTGTGTGTGTGTGTGTGTGCGCGTGCGCGCGTATGTCTCAGTACTTCTCTGGAGACCTGAGGTTCAATGATCTGCAGATGTCTTTGAAGAAGCAATGAGGATACAATTCTAAAAGAACATACCACCAATATACGTACTCTTAAAACTGTTGACTTGTAGCATTATGGCTGTAGTATGTTGATGGCATATTAGTGGCATCCAGTCATGCAGAGACTGTATTAGATTCTATGCACAAATTTTTATTATTGGAGTGGTGGTTTGTTTTTTACAGCCTTTTGACTGTTTTCCTGAGGAAACTTACTGTTACTAAATAGAGTAGGACTGAATGACTACAGTTGTATTTGAAACCACCGTTTTTTGTGAGAAGATTCTTCTGCAGGTAGTCTTAGTATGACAAAAAAAAAAAAAAAAAGAATTTAAAAAACAGTGTTTTTAGCTTTATAGCTCCTTGAATTTTCAGACTGTTTCAAAGAGCTCTTTCGATATAGTAAAGCTACAGTGACACAATGCTCTCCTGGGGATAGGGCATAAGAAGAACTGAACCCCTTCTGCTTTTTGTAGGGCCATGAAAGTTTACATGGTGAGAAGGAACATGCTGGGAATAGAAACTGATTTGATTGTGAAGTAGCTGCTGGCAATATCCATTGAGGTAACTGGTGATCCCTGTGTCATGTGTGCTACTGAACGCCAGTACCTGTGGCAGACAAGCATGTATCTTGCTCTGGTGCTGGTTTATCATCAGAACTACTTTATTGTTAATGTTTAAATGAATTATTTGATGTTTACACAATAACTCTTTCTGATGATAAATCAGTTTTAAAGTCAGACGAGTCCCACCTTGATCCTGCAGCTGCAACCAACCATTCCTTCAGCAGCTGTCTGAACTGAAGTAACTTCCCAGTGCTTGGTGCCATTAGCCACAGTGAGAAGTATTCCACCCTGGGAACTTGCAGAGTGTAGTGCAGAATGGAGCATTTGTAAAACGGTAAATTATTTACACAGGCTAGTTAATCCTTAATATTTGCCACTGGGTTTGAAATCCTAGCCATCTGAAAGGGTAAAGAAGGAAAACCAATCCTACACTTTTAGGTCTTCATGTAGTGTTAAGAATAGCTTAAGACAAACCATAACCTGCCTGAGTTGTCCATATCAGCTTAAACTATGTCAATGGTATAGAAACACTGTATTTTAGTTTACAGAACACATTTAGTATTTTTTTCCATTTAATGTCTAGATACTAAAAATGAAGAAACTTGATTTTGTTTTTAGTAGAAGCCTTTTTTGTTTTGTTTTGTTTTGCTTTTTTTTTTAATTGTACATAGTGAAATGAGTGTTCCTGCTTTCTAGACAATGTATTTTAAAACCTTGAAATTAAGCTAACTTAAGTCTGACTTCACTTTGCATGCTTCTATTTGGCCCCTATTAGGAGAAAAAAGATACTTGTATTGACTACATTACCAGTTTAATAAGACCATTTATGCTGTAGTTTTAAGTTTTTTCTGTTTACATAGCTTAGTGACAACCATGCATTTTTCCCAGTAGGCGGATAGTATTTGCAGTGTTTCATATTTATAAAAAAAAAAACTTTGCATCTTATTTAAATTGAGAATAAAAGTTTGACTATGAACCATGAATTTTGTATGTAGATGGTTGACTTAGTATTTTGTACTCTTCCCAGCTAAAGTGAGCTGTTTTGAGAAAGTGACCACCTTCAAAGTGGCAACAATCTTACTTAAGCAGATCACTGCTTTGTCTTCTTTCTGCTGGAAAACTGTCAATGCCACCTTAGTTTTCCAACAGATTCAGCTGGCTGCCAGCTCAGAATACCAAGGACTGAAGGACATTTGACTCTTATTTTTGTATTTAAATGACATGAATGTAAAGGGGATGCTCAGGGTTGTTTTGGAGCCTGTTGAATTTTTATCTTTTTGCCTGTGATTTTATTTTCTAAATAAATACTTCATGTAGCAATCTTGAATATGTTGAGAAGGAAAATGCCAAACCATTTTGGTAATGAGGTTACTAGTTAAGTTATGTTACAATAGGTGTTAAAGTACAAAAAACTTTTTATTTGTTAATTAATCTTGAAGAAACACGTGCCTCAGTTTAGATGTTTTGTCTTATCTTTTCTGCACTAAATACCTGACAGTTTGACCAATCAATGCACCTTTCCAGTGGCAAGACGCTTATCGTAAATTATATTGTCACAATGCAAGATTTAGTGACTGTAAAATGGAATAAAGTTTAAAGTTTCAGGGAATGCAAAAGGTATTAACTTAAGAGACAAAACCTTTATTCAATATGCTTTGCTTCATACTGTAAATAGCTTTTTGGCTTGTGAACCTAATTGTAATCTTTCAGGTATTTTTGTACAAATAAGGGACTGATATTCTGTTTCTTGTAATTAGAAATAAACGTTAATACAATGCTATTCATTTTATATTGGAATGAATGTCATCCTTTGGATATATCAGTACATTGTGTATCTCTTGCCTTAATTCAGATTAATTGGGGGGTCATGTTAAACAGCTTTTAAGAAGTGTGAAGAGGAAAACATAATCCCCAACATACCTTTTTTCTGGCTGTTCTGTCTTTAAGATTCCTATTAGGATAGACTATTTTATTTACAAAATAACTTGTTCACTCCTTTTGTTTGAGGAAAAATTACTGGGGATATTCTGCTATGATATTTACAGTATTCATCTGGGAAGGCTGCTAGAATCATATCAGAACAACATACTGTGAACAACGTTCAGGTCATAAAGTTATAAATCATTGAAAATGCACACTCTGCATAAAACACGTTATAGGCCTGATAGCTGTTGGATCAGAAAACTTTTCAACAGTACTTCCAGAAAGCAATTCTCTACCCCTCTAATCCTTGTATTTGAGTGGTCTGTCAGAATTTGGGTGGAAAAGCACCATCTGCACAAAATACATCTTCACTTGAAAAATCCAGGGGGGTGGAGGAGTGAGGTGGAGAGATGGGTGCTTCTTCTGGCAGATAGAAAAACAGAAGGTTGGGAATATTCCACTCTCATTTTTTTGAACACAATCCTTTCCTGTTTCCTTCTTGTTAATCCATAGAAGCCATCAAATGCATTCAAATTCAAAACACCGTTACACTCTGGCTTCTGCATGCTATGTCTCCATGTGACATCTCCATATTGCACTACAGCATGAGTTAATTAATATGTTAGCATGATGAAATTCATTCATCAGCACATAGGGGCAGAGTATTTCCTGTGGATTTTGATATTCCTCAAGTTTTTTTCTATCTGGGTAGGCACGTTAAAGTGCTTAAAATGCACTATCCTGCATGCAGTAACTTACTTTTTTCACTAAGTTAACAAAGGGGACTGGTTGCTTACAAAAGGTTTGAGGATGCTTATTGCCTGCTTGGCTAGAGGAGGCCATACTAACATTGAAACTGACTCCCACTATAATCATTAAAAGTCACAGACAATAATTCTACACAAACCTTATAAAAGAAAAAAACAAAACCAAACAATAAAAATCAACACCAAAACCCCACCTTGCTTGTATATATTGCATTTGGAACAGACAAGAAGATGGCATTAACAAAAACCAGCGTGGTAAGAAGATCTCAGTAAGCTTGCCCTGTGGCAAGGTAGTGCTGTCAGCATGTTTGTCCAAACTGCCCACCTCCGTGGCAGATGCAAAATGATACCTGTGAAATCTGGCCCTTGGCATTAGTAGTGGGTACTTGGGCTATCAGAACATCACCAGTACAAAATTAGTCTGGGCCAGAAGTGGGTCCGTGGTACAGGTTTGAATTACTTGCCTGATAGGTTTGTGCTTCTTTTACATTAGTTGCAGAACAGCAGACATGATCAGACATCTCATCCCACATAAAGCATTCTAGCATGAAGTTCACCAGGCAAAACAGCTTAAATGCATTTGGGCCTATAAGTAAAGTCCTATCAGACTCATGTTTTACAGCATGTGGCTGCAGGACTTCCATCTGATAAAAAGAACCCTTAAATTAAGATTACTTTAACACTAAATTGTTGCTTCAGCCTGTACCTCCAAAACCAGATAAGAGAAACATCAGCAGATGAGCCATTTCCCTTCAAGTTGGACTTCAGATGACTTTTGGTCTTTGTTACTGCTAATTTAGTAATGCTTTAATCTGGTTTGTCAATGTCCAATCTCTTGATTGCTTTTTGTCTCGGACATAGTTCTTCTGACATCTTGGTAATTTCAGGAACAATGTCAGCAGATGGAGAAAAAAGATATCCTCCTCTGAAATATCTATGCTGCCTTCATTTGGGTTGCTCCTGCATCCTAAATCCTAAGTCTTCTTTCCTTAACTTGAAGCACAATTTAATTAGTATTTGAAAATCCAACATAGCCACAACTATGTCCAAGACCTATATGATTTTCATTAGATATGATTAGTCACTTCTGAGACTTGAAAATGAATTTGTTGGTGTAACATACATTGCAAACCCTTAGCCCAAAGACAATTCTGCTCTAATTGCTCTACATTTTGCACAGACACCAGCAGATGTTTTAACAAAACACATAGGTTCAAACAAGACACTAAGCTGTGATTTTAACAGGGTCTTACAACACTTGTTAGTTGCCCAGGTTTGTTATGCTTGTCTGTAATCAGGTGTTTTCCATCCCTTGGCTGCAAGTTTTTTTTTCACTAATTGGGGAATTTGAAGGTGCAATTACAAACAGCTGCCGGCCCTGAGCAAAAATACAGCCGGGGTTTATGGGCCCTGAAGCTCAGCTTGGCTGTGCTCAGATACAACTCCTTAGAGCTCAGAAGAGAGATGGGGGGGGAAGTGGAAGGGAGAAAAGAATTACTCTTAGGCAGTATTGTCCAAGGGGTGGTTTGGGTGTGCCTAGGAACACAGTGAAGACAGTGCTGTGATGTGAGTGCAGTGCTGTGATGGTGAGTGCTGCTCACCACTCCCTAAGGGTCAGTTTCCCCTCCACTTCTCTCATACTAGTAAAGACACTTCTACATAAAGACTCCCATTGTATTTGCCCCTTGAAACACATTCTCCAAAGGTGTTAGGACTGGCATCTTGCCTTACCAAGGAGAGAAACAGCAGTGGAACTGGTATTCTCTACATCCTGCCCATTCCCAAAACATCCTGTCCAACTGCCATTAGAAGACAAGGAAGGTGACAGTATGGTAGTATGGTTCTGCCAAGAACAATGATGGTTAAAGCAAATGGCTAAGCACAGTCCTGAAAGTGTACAGTATCATTGCTCCACAAAAAATCCTAGGCACATCCTATTTTTAAATAATTTAATTATTTTGACCTTTTCATTATTCTATTTCCTCCATAATACTTCTCTTTGCTGCTCAATTAGTGCATGACAATAATGTGCTCTGTGTGACTCTTACCAACTCCTGGTTTACAGGTTGCTGTAGCACTCTCAGAATCAAAAACAAATACAGAAACGAGGCAGGCTGTGAGGATTAGAGCTTCCTGAAAAGTAACTCCACAACACATCTAGTTATGAGAGAGTGTAAATTGGTAATTACAGAATTGGTAGATAGAAGACTTATTTGGGTTTTTTTTTCACTAGACAGGTTTGTGAAAACAGCTGGCTAAACAAGGGTGAAATTCGTTGAAGGCTCACAAAGTTGGCCTCAAAATACTTCACATCAGTTGCAGGAACAAGCATTTGACCTGCTCTAGAAAGCAGAGTGCTTCAGAGAAGCACATGTACCTGGGAAGGGATGGCATCCTCTCTCCCTTAAAGTGTAAGAGAGCAGGAACTCCAGTGACAGCAGAAAAGACAGGATGCAGTAGAAATGGAAGACCAAACATGAGGGTCAGAAGAACAATCAAATATATAATAAAACAGTTCAGTGAGCTACTATAGTAGATTTACAGATAAATATAGGCAGATAAATATAGGCAGCTGATCAGAAACAAAACAATGATGAGATTTTTTTTTGATACATAAGTCACCTGAAGTATGCAGAGGACCAGTTCAGGAAAACCAGAAGTATTTCTTTGTAAACTGCTCATATAATCTTTTGCATTGTCCACCCACAAAATGTGGCATGTGCAAAAGTTCACATGAGTTCACAAAGGGCTTCTATCACATCATGACAGAGAAAACTCAGCTGATGGATAATAACTACAAAAATACCATCCTTTGCTCTGAAATTCCATTGGTCACATGTCACCAAGTGCCAGGAGCAGTCTTCAGGGGAAGAATCATTACTTGACAGCACATCTCTAAGTACATCTTCCCTGCATGTCCACTACTCAGACAAGGGCTAGAGATACTTTCTAGCTGATCCAGTAGTGTGCCCCCATGAGAGCTGGCTCATGCAGAAGCAATTGAAGGTAGCTCTTAAGACCTGAGGAATGACCAAGAAAACCTGCTCTACAGTCAACTGGAGGGTCCCTTTGACTGAATTAAGGCTGCCCTTAGCGAAATAGCCATGAAAGTACTGAATTTGCTTCCACCCAGCCCAGGAAGTGACACCTCCAGGGTCTGCAACAGCTCCCCTGTCCTCGTGTGCTCTCCCTGCTCCAGCCTGCCAGCGGGAGGGTTTGCTGCGGGTGTAGGGGCTGCTACAGCAGAGCTGAGTCCATCAGGGCTCTGAAGTTGTTCAAGAGTAGAGTCTGGCTTCATTCAGCCTCAAAACTGGGTCATAATGGACAGGGACTGAGCTTTTGATGTGTCCTCTAAAATGAGCTTTAAACAGAGAATCGGTGCTACTCCCTTTCAAGTCAGAAATGAGTACACTAAAAGTTGCGTATAAATGGGTACCTCTGGGTATTTTTGTTCAGCAGTGCACAAGAATGTGTTGTGAAGGGTTCTCCTGGATAAAACACAGGTTTCCTTACGCCACTGACATCTGGGGAACAGAAAGGGGCATGCACCTGCTCAAGCCAGGTGATTTTTCTTGCTGAAAGGTATGGTGCAGCCGGAGGGAGAGCTGTGCTGGGGTGGGCAGGCCAGATGTGGGGGGCACATGGGGAGCTGTTGAGGCTCTCCCAAGCCACCCACCACTGTTCAGGCAGGGAGAGAGAACGGAAAGAGTAAATCACAGAATTTTAGGGTTGGAAGGGACCTCTGGAGACCATCCAGTCCAACCCCCCTGCCATGGCACAGGCACCTCCATCAGGTTACACACGAACGTGTCCAACTGGGTTTTGAATGTCTCCACACACAGAGACTCCACGACCTTTTGGGGCAGCCTTTTCCACCCTCAGTGTAAAGTTCTGCTTCATGTTGAGGTGGAACTTCTGTTTTCCTTTATAGCGATTGCTCCTCATCCTGTCTCTGGGCACCACTGAAAAGTCCTCTTGACACCCGCTTTTGAGGCATTTATGTGCACTGATGAGATCAAATGCTGGTGCCCAGCCTGGTTCCATGCCGCCCTGGAGGATCCTGCAGCCTCGCAGCAGTCAGGGGCTGGCTGGGCTCTGTCCGGCCCCGGTGAGGGGCTCACCCGGGCTGGCCCCGGCCAGCTGCTGCCCTGACAGGAGCCCCAAGGGGCTGCGGGCCGCCTCCGACAAACAGGAGCTGGTGACAACGGAACCCCGTTCTGCTGATTTCTAGTCTCCGATCCTGACAAGTCTAAATCACATCAGCGCGGCCCAGGGGCCATAAAGCCCGGCCTGTGCCGGCGCCAGAGCTGAAAGGCCGGAGGGCCGCGGGCTGCCGCCCCCTGCCCCGGGCCGGCCGAGGGCGCGGCGCACGGGCCTGCCCTTCACGGGGCTGAGCGGCTTGCCCGGTGGGGCTTCCTTTGTTTATGGCGGCACCCTGGGCCTCGTCCCCTGTGAAACAGCCCTAAGTGCAGGCAGGGCGCCTCCGGCGGGGCGACTGCTGCAATGTCAGCGCTGGCGCACGGCCGGCACCGGCGCCCGGCCCGTCCCCGCCAAGGGCAGCACGTCCCGGTTCGCGGACGGCAGGGTTTCCCCCTCCCGGCCGTGCCCCGGAGGCACCGGCGGGCGGGAGCCGCCGGGCAGCCCGGAGCTCTGGCTCTGGGGCTGCCCAAATTTTCCCACTCGCTTCTCGTGTGACTCGCCAGACATCTCCGTGGCATGGACATCCTCGCCGGGGTAGCCCCGGCAGAGGCAGGACATGCCGGGGCTGCTGGCTCGCTCCATCCCACGTCTCGTTGGATTTTTCACTTAAGGCTCCGTGAATAAGTGAGAAATCACACGTCCCTCCTTCTCGGAATGGTTGCGAACTGCGGCTGAATGAGCCCACAGGTTTTGCGGTTTCCCCGAGTTGAGAAAGAGCGGCTGATAAAGCTGACATAGCGCCACGCCTGGTTAATGGTTAACGGAGTGCGGGGCGAGCACAGCAGCAGCGAAGCCCCGATAGCTGCTGGAAAAGCCTTAGAAATTTCTTGAGATTAAAATTCCTTAGCCACTTCTGGTGACCTCTTCTTCACAGGGCGACTGTGAACTACAGGGAACTGTAGGGAACTAAATACCTGTTTCCAAGATACCTGGAAAAGGAGAGAAATCCCTAAAAAGGTAAGGATAAATTCGGTGATGTCTGAAAGTGAAGCTACCTCTGCATTCTCACCAAATAATCTGATCCAACAAATCCACAGAATTTGTTAGGTATTAAACTAGTCAGTGATTAGAAGTGCAGCATAATATGCTAAATGTAAATATTTTAATTGGCATGTGCTTAAGCCAGTTTTGGTGAAAGAGTCCGGAGTTCATGAAGTATTTTGAAATCAAAGCTTTGTAATTCACAACATTTTTAAGAGAACCTCTTCTTAACTGCTGCTGAAAATTGAGTTGATGGCACTGCTGCTTAAGGGAAGCAGTCTGGAGGGATGGCAGTACTACATGATGGTGTACTGGGCAGTCTTGGAGCTGCTTCCCAGCTGACAAGGTAATTTTATTAATATTTTCAAATTTGGTCAGAAAAAAAAGTTCATATTTGTTTGAAAATTTTGTGCTCCTAGTCCTTGAACTTGATTTCGTTGTAAACCTGTCACATGAGGTAAATCCTCTTGTAGGGATCCTGTTTATGGCTCAGGGACCAGAGTGATCTTCATATGTTGATACTACAATTTTTTTGTGGGATTAAATGTGAAACAGCAAAAATTATTACAGCATTGCTGGGATTCGAAGAGTAGGAGGATGCTGAAATTGGAAAAGGAAAGGTGAAGTACAATGACAATCACTATTTACACTACAGAAATTTACTGCTTATGTCAATGGTAAATAAAAGGGAAAAAGAAGATACTCTGATGAAAGTTCAGTGAAAACCAGATTTGCAGTATACCTGTGACACGTGCTGAAAGGTTTCCTTGGGTGAGTGACACCTCGAGGAAGAGAATCCTGGAATTCTGACATTCAAAATGTGCATCCCCCACCAGCAACACAAAGTGAGGAAACTGGATTTTTGTGCTAAAATTTCTAAAGGTTGTTTAAAGTTGTAAGAGAGTTTCTTTGATTGGTCAATTGATACGCATCAATGGGAAATTTGTGTGTTGCTTTGGCGTACGTTTCCTACTCTGTTCTTGCCATTATGCCATTGTGCTGTGTCCAGTTCTGGGCCCCTTAATTTGAGAAGGACATTGAGGTGGTCGAATGCAGGCAGCAAGGCTGGTGAAGGGCCTGGAACACAAGCCCTTTGAAGAATGGCTGAGGGACCTGGGGTTGTTTAGCCTGGAGAAGAGGAGGCTCAGGAGAGACCTTGTCACTCTACAACTGCCTGAAAGGAGTTTGTAGCCAGGTGGGAGTTGGCCTCTTCTCAGAGGCAGCCACTGACAGAACGAGAGGCCACAGTCTTAAGCTGTGCCAGGGGAAGTTCAGGTTAGACATCAGGAAAAAAATTCTTCACTGAAAGAGTGATTGGGCACTGAAATTGTCTTCCCAGGGAGGTGGTGGAGTCACCATCCCTTGATGTGTTAAAAAAAAAGACTTGTGGCACTCAGTGACAAGGTTTAGCTGATGAGGTGTTAGGTCATAGGTTGGACTTGATGATCTCAAAGGTCTTTTTCTTTCCAACCTAGTTGATTCTGTGAAGAACTGTTCATTTCATTCTTCTGAGGCACAAAAAAGGTAGGTTTTTTAAAATCACATAATTTATTGTGTAATCAGAAAAATACATGGCCATCAGTATTTCATTATTGCTAAGTGGAAAAAAAAAAAAGTTCAACCTATACAACAAACTCAATTTACTTCCAGAGTATCCTAATCCCAATCCTGTTACTCATCTCAACCACAATCCTCCAGTGTTCCTCTGATGAGTGTCTCCCCGATAAGCCAGTTCATGCTGATTTTTTTTTTCTCCTAGGAGTGATATCTTTCCTGTAGAAAATTTTGGAATGAAACAACTGTTTCCTTGTATGTTTTTCACCTTTCTTGATCCTGTGTGGATTGTATTGCTATCTATTCAAAACCAAATGAATAAACAGAAGAAGAATTATTATGGTAAATAGTCGTTTCTTGGAAAATAAATTGGGACTTTAGTGTTAGGCTCTTGGTCAGAGAGCTGGCAAGAGCACTGTATGCTTAAAAGGTGACTCTTACAGTTTACCATTAAATAATACTGTATCATTCCCCCCTTTCCCCACACTCTCCACTTGTTTCAAAAGGAACATTTGGTTTTAAAATCCAGGGCAAGTTTGCTAAGCTTTGTGAAGGTATAAATAGAAATAAGTTTTATCTTTCCTGGTTGTATGTTTTCCGAGGAGTTGGGTGGTTAACATGGAGTCAAATGTGGTTTAATGTTATTATTCTTGTATTATATCAGACATACTACTTTATTCCTGAATTTCTTTTTTACAGCTTCAGAAGCAGACAGAGAGATTCTGTCCCTAAGAAGTTGATGACTGATGCAAGGATTAATGTCAGCACTTGATTTTTTTTTTTTCATTTATTCTCCCGCAGTGAGGTGCTGTGCTGTGCGTCTCAGTTTCATAGGAGCATGGGATGACTTGAAGGCAAAGATGTGACTCCAGTACTGTGTCACCCATCAAAACAGCCTCTATAGAGAATGTATCTCCCCATCTGTTAGGTACAGCCTATCTTTGCAAGACTGGATATGAAGCTGAGAGGTTAGGAAGATTTTGAAGTATTTTGAACAAAGATGAGGTGGAAAGGTTTCAACTGCTGAAAGAGTATAAGAAGAGAGGACATGGGACTCATCTGATCTTAACACTGGAGGCAATTGAAGCCATAGTAACAGCAACTGTGCATTCCAATAGAAGCTGGAATATGTATAACCCTAAGTCAGGGTTATTATTAGCATTTCAGAGTTGCAAGCCAGTCGTGCCAAACTTGGGTTTGTGACATTCCTTATGCTTCAGAATTTTTAATTTTTTTTTATACCAAGTACTGACTACTGTCTGATTGCT
The DNA here is from genome assembly GCA_013400175.1 of Phainopepla nitens. NCBI lineage: Eukaryota > Metazoa > Chordata > Aves > Passeriformes > Bombycillidae > Phainopepla > Phainopepla nitens. The sequence continues at coordinate 543,823 of VXBQ01002607.1, forward strand.
AGGGCAACGTCAAGCACTGGTGTCAGCAATACTGGCATATAATTTGGAGTTCACTTTACAAAAAGGAAGGGAATAATCACTTCCTGCTTGGTAGACAGGATATGAGTAGCAAACTAAAATTTGTAGAAGAAGAGGTCCTAGAAAAAAAAAATGCACTGGAGTGTATTGTTTAGGAAGGCTATATATTCAGCATCAGAGTAATGCTGCTGCTAAGTCACTTATAACACCTCCATGTGTTTTGGCCTCACTTGCACTCAGTTATGCTGTTGACAAACTGTTCCATTTAAATGAATAAACCTCACAGTTTTTAGATTTTCTTTTTTCTGACACATGACAGTGCAGGTACAGTTAGCATGACATAACATGAGGGAAGCACCATTACTGTGACTAGTCATGCAAAAAAGCGAGATGGGAAATTACAGATATACTACATATGGTGCTTTCTGCTTTTAAAAACAATTTGAGCTTAGAGAAGTAGAAGGGATCCAGCTAATCGCAGAACCAGCTCTATGAATTTCAAGGCAAATACACATTTCCAGACACATGGGACAAGCTGAAAACTGCTGAAATGCCAGCATGCTGGGAGAATGGCTGGCAGACAGCTTTTCATCTCGGACAATACCCTAAAGGAAATGGCCTTTCAGTGTGGCAGATATTGTCCCTTTCTGTGCTGCTTCTTTAAAGGGAGGGAGAGAGAATGAATGCAAAGGATTTCAGAGGAGGTGTCATTTCTTTAACGGCATCCTGTGGGTGCTTTATCTTGCAGAGACCTTTCTCTTTGTCTCTCAGTCTGATTAGCACATGTCTTTGTGCAGTTTTAAAATGCTTGGACAGTTCTCCCTGAAGAAATACATGTGCCTTCCAGCAGTTTTAAATTGCTCTTGATATATGTTTGATATCCTTATACATCTGCAAACCCATCATAGTCTTGCTGAGTTCTTGACTGCAATTCTTCCTGTGGTAATTATATTTTCTACAGTTTTAACCACACATGATGTGAAAAAGTGTTTCCTTCTGTCTGTTTAATGCTATCTTTAATTTCCCAGAATTGTCCCTCTTGGGCTTTTGGAATTTGAAAAACAGAAAGAAGTTCTTTGTCTTCTCCCTGTACTCTTTCGTTCACTTATCCTTTACTTGGTTTCTCTCATGTTGTTCTGTTTTCAAAGCTAACCAGGCCCACTCATTTGAATCTTCCCCAGAGGACAGCATAAGTGCCTTTGAAGAGAAGTCTTCTCTTATGCTCCAGGAGGGCACTGAAGTCTTTTTGAAAGTGAAAATCTGAAAGAATATTGAATATTGAATGTTCGAGAAATGTTCCAACAATTGATCAAAAGTCACTAGAATATTTTTCCTGTAATTTTCCAACTTGTTCTTAGTGGATCCAAACTTTTTGCTATTCTTGATCATGCTACTTATTAAACAGAGCTTTTCATCCAACAGTGCCACCAGCATTGGTTACACTAAGTTTGACCCTTAAGACTTCTTTACCCTCTCTGTATCCTGCGTTACTTCAGATTATTTGTACTGAGCTTCCTGCAACTCTCTACTGACTATTCAAGATGTGACATTCCTAGCTCTTCTCCCCAGTTCCTATGGCTGCATCTTTAATAGGAAAAAAGAGGAGGGGGATAATGGGATGGTGGAATGGTTGCCTTTCACTGCAAGTTTTTGTATCTCACAAATATAAAGGCCCCCAGGTACTGCGACTTTCATATATTTAAGGCAGCTGAAGTAGAGGACTCTGAGACCTCCAGCTATGGACATAGAAAGAGTGGACCAGAAAGAATACTCACTGTAGTGATGGGCAGTGAGGGGTGTGAGATGGGAGATGATGACTAAGCCTGTATTCTAATAAAAGACAAATATCTAAGAGAATTTGTGGGAGTGAAAGAGGAATATTGTGTGTATCTCTCTTATGAAGAAAGGCTGAGGAAGTTGGGGCTGGTTGGTCTTCAGAGGAGACAAGTGAGAGGGGACTCATTAATGTGTATAAATATCTGAAGGGTGGGTGTCAAGAGGAGGGATCCAGGTTCTTCTCAGTGGTGCCCAGCAACAGGACAACAAGTAATGGGCAAAAACTGATGCACAGGAAGTTGCACCTGAATATGAGAAGGAACTTCCTTGTGCAGATGACGGAGCACTGGAACAGGTTGCCCAGAGAAGTTGTGGAGTCTACCTCACTGGAGATATTCATGAACCATCTGGACACAATCCTGTTCCATTTGTTCTGTGATGACCCTGCTTGAGCGGGGAGGTTGGACCAGATGACCCCTGTGGTCCCTTCCAACATGACCCATTCTGTGATTCTGTTGCTCATGATTATTGACATGTAGTGAAGATGTTCCATAAGATGATCATATTTTCTGCCCAAGTATAAAAGACCAGTTAATTTTACAGATTTTGCTTTACAAGTGGAAACACCCAGAGAATAAAAGAATTGATTTTTGGAAAGAAGGAAATTATGGCTAGAGAGTATCTTTTTGAAATATGTCTCATAAAAAGTAGAAACTAGAAAGGTGTTACAGGGGTTTTCATATTTAATAGTAGAAGTTTGATAATTAAAAGCAACTTAGTGGTGATCTTAATCTATGAGGAAAATTCCTTCATATCATTGTTTCCAAAATAACGCATAAATAAAATTTAATACCACAATGTAGAATAAGAGGAAACGCTTGATTGTGAGACCTTGGAAACCTCTGCATGACTGTTTAACACTGTTATTATTAAGGACCGATGATAAGCACGCATACAAAGTCAAACTTCATAACAAATGTAGATACATAACTATAATTGCTCAGAAATAGAAGCCCTGAGACCAAATACATTTTTTGGTATTCATTCACCTTAATTAACCGCTTCAACTGATTAATTCAAACTAACCTAATAAGCAATAGAAAGCATTTGTGAAGCTTTGTAAACAAGAATAGCATAAGCCTAGCTTTGAGGAATGTGCACACTCAAACAAAAAGCATTTTGCACCTCAGCTAGAGCGCCAGTACAGGCATCCCCAGGCAGTCACCAGCCAGCAGCACGGCCCTGGCCTGAACCAGCAGGAAAAACCAGCAACCACTGACTGGATGCACACTGGATGTTACACATGCTGCCATGGTTTTCCTTTTTTAATGTTTTTTTAGCATCTTAATCTTTTATTCTTATGGCATATTCTTCTGTTTCTTCACTATTCTTTTCTTTCCAAGGACATTTATATTTAATGTTGGCATCTGTCCCTAGAATACTCCTTTTTATCATGATACTAGAATTTATTTAATTTTTTAGCCGTACATTTGTTGTTTGTGGAGGCTAATGACTTACAGCCTTTACTCAGATGGGTATAGAAGTACGTGCTTATATATGTTAAGCTTCACTTACAAGATCTTTTCAGACTCTCAGAAGTCCTTCATTTGCTGGTTGCTAATATGACAGGTGCCTCACACGTTCTCTCTCCTGTTTTCTGTAGCTGTGCACCTGCCAGGATTTTTTTCTTGGCGCTGCTCACGGAGGCAACGACTTGTCTCCTCGTTTGCCTGCCCTGCCAGCTCTTAAATGGGCCCATATTGTGCCTTTCTCCTTGGGTACCTGGGGACCAGGTACAAAGGTGTTGATTCCTCAGCAAGTGTTGCAGGACCACATCCCAAGGCCCGCCACACCTGCCAGGATAGTGGCGTGTTGTTGTGCTAGGCTGCTGAAAATGACGTTTCTTATAATGAAAAGTTTAAATTCAAAAGGTAAAACCCAGAGCCTTGCAAATATTTTTTGTGCTACTGAAAGATGAGGCACAAAAATTAGAATGCATTATTATGATGGTGTGTAAGTGTGAGGATTCTCTGTAGCTGCATCAGCAGCTCAGCTAGTTCTAAGGCTGATCTCAAGAATATCTGCCCACGGCACACAACTGTTGTGTGAATTCATGCCCTGGGTTGTTCTTACGCCTACCTCTGCCTCCTCCTTTTCAAGGTTATTGATACATATTTCTATTGTACATCCTAATTAGTATGTTCCTGCCTTTGGGTGATTTCCATTCTAGCTCTATCCAAAAATCTGAGATGCAAACATATTTTTTGTCCGTTTAATTTTCCTTTGTCTAAAAAAAAAAAAAAATTTTTTTTTACCATTGCAGTAATTTGTTACCATGTTGACTGCTGTTCTGTTCAGCCCAGTAATTACTTAATTGCATACTAGTCCTTAAATGACTTTGAGTGGTAAACTACTCATTTGCTACTACTGTAGCTTTCTCACATGTTTCCTTTCAAGGTTAAAAAGAAAATAAGACAAAAAATGTCAGTCTTCTTTGCTACAGCTTTTGCTTTATTCTGGAGGTTCCTTTGGACAATTTTTTTTACTTTTTCAAGAGCAGATTTCTTACACTTTTGAATGTATATTTTTTAAAAATACATGGTGACCTTTTGAAGCAACAGTTTTGATGTATACCTCTTTATGAATAGTCATTTTAAGAGCACATAAATTTGGTCAAAATTTCATAGCTGGCAAAAGGAGTAAGATATTAAAGGTGGTATAGGGAAGCCAGTATTATTAATATTAAAAAATAAAAAATGTTCTTACAAATCAATAACTACTGTGTGTTAGTGCCTTCTTTCACATCTGTTCTTATTTATCCTGCTCTTGATAGTGGCTGTTAAAAAAACACGTTTTTGTTGCCATTTTATTTAGAAAATCATCCCTAACTTGAATGTTTCATTGATTTTGAAACTTAAAATTATCTTGATCTTATACAGGTTCTTTGGTGGACCTATAGACTTGTTTATGCTGTTTACTAGGAAAGGCATATTGACACATCTTTAATTTATCTTGCTTGTTTTGAGGGTCAAGTCCCATCACAAGAATGGGGCTATGGAGGCTATTTGCTGCCAATTGCTTTCAAGTATTTATTTGTAGTGTACGTATGTTTGGTACACAAATTACAAAAAAAAAATGTTTTGTGAAGAAAAGTGTTTACTATTCTGAAGTTTTGAATGTTATTACATCACGTTGTTACAACATTATTACATGATTACAATACAGAGATCATCACATCTGGTACAGCTGACTTTGCTGCCAGGTTCTGAATTGTCATCTTTTTGTGGTTTCTACTGCTCAGCACAACTCCATGTTAGAAGTGAATCCAGTGCTTGTTTTCAGGAGAGGATTAGGGTTTTTTTGAAAAAATACAGTTTCTACAGACAACTGGTAGTTACTTTAGCAACAGAGGCCTCTGATAAGTAGTGGAGATGTTTTGAAATTGCTAAGATGATGAATCAAAATTTATTGTATCCAAAGCAGGCTAAAACATTCTTTTTCTCAAGAAAAGTACCTGTTAAAGGAAACTGGAAGGAAAACAGAATAAGCATAGACATAGAAGCACCACTCATTTATTTGAAAAACAGCAGGAAGGTTATCTTTTCAACCTAACAGGAAATGTTATGAACATGAATGGCTTATTCAATAGATATTTAACAGGACAAACATAAAGAGAAATATGAAATAGGAAAAGCTAGATGATGGAGTGTAACTGAGCTGTGAGTACAGGGAGTTGTGTCCCCTGCTTTATTTTGGACATCATTCCCTTCTTCACAGTGCCTCTACACTCCCATTTCGATCCCAAGCACAATATTCAGCCCATTTCTCACAAAAGAAAAAAAATTGATTTTAGATGTCTGATGAGGATGTGAACAGCTTCACTGTAAGAAAACCCACAGCTCCACCTATCTCTGTTTCAAATTCAACAGGCAGAACTATAGCAAATGTTGTGAGTCTTAACAGAGGTCCTGGATCCCTTTTTCCCCAATCTTCTTCCACATGCTAGTTTGAGGATGCTTCTGGTCACCTGGTCATCACAGTTTTACAGCTTGTCTTCCTGGACAGCAGCAGTAGCAGCCAGCAGAGCTGGAAGCTGCAGAGCTGAAGAGAACTGTATTGTCCTGAGCATCCAGAAATACTGCCAGGCTTTTTGTGACAGCTTGCTATTCTAGCATTGGTAGAAACCAACTCTTCTTTGTAAGTATCCATTGAATATAGCGTAACACTGTTTTTATGGGATTTTTTTTTTTTCAGTGAATGGGAAGTAAGGAGATCATGTAATTAATCCTTTGCTTAACATAGGTTTGAGTTATTGCTCGATCTTAGCAGTGTTGCAGGATTGGAATATGGTTGATATGTATTGTACTCACAGCTGAAGAATCTTGAGTTAGGCTTTTTTATATACTAAATTAATTTAACAGTTATTCTTCTTGAAGACTACAGTATATAAAATGTAGACCTGGGTTGTATGAGTTCATTATTGTGTAAGATAAAATAAATAAATTATAATTTTGATGAAAGATTAGTGTGATTTTACATGCTGAGCATACATATTAAGAAAGAAAATTAACAACCAGTGTGAAATATTAACTGCTTTTTAATCATTCACAAGTTAGAGAATGTAGATACATAGCTGTTTTCTTACTTTTCGCTTCAATGGGCAACAGTAGTAGGTTAGACTGGTGTGTTGTTGAAAGAGAGATACTGAAAATATCCCCTAGAATTCAGCAGAAGCTATGGGCAGGTAAGTTATCTTGCTTCATTATATTTTGTAATGTATGTAACAAAATGTGGTAGTGATTCCCCTTCCCTAAGCATAATTTCACACCATTCTGTGTTCTCTGAGCACTGAAAAAACAGTGGAAAATGACATTTCTTAACCACTTCCTGCTGACAAAAGTTAGCCTGGTGGTAGAGGTGGAAGAGATGTCTTTTAAGACTACACAGAACAAGATCACTAAATAAGAGAGTGGTTTTTTAAGAGTTGGCAGGAGGGAAGAAAACAGATATCTCAAAATTTCCAAAACTTTCCTGGACTGTCTTTCGGATAACTGTGCAGAACATTAGACTGCTGTGCAAACAGTTTGCTTCTAGACTGGCACCATCTGACCTCAGCATAGAGAGGTTCAAAAATTGGGCCTCTGACCAGAGACAAACACTACCAGAGTTTTGACAGAGGGTGCTGCCACTTTAAACCTGGCCTAGATTTAGGCTGTGTGGATTCCAAGTCCAGCTGGAGCCAAATGTGGTAGCACAGAAAAATAAGCTGGAAGAGAACAACACTTTCTAGCAAAATATTTTATGGAAAATTCCTCTCAGAACTTACCCAGCATTTCAAAGCATATGGCAAAGACTTGCTTCTGTACTTGAAAGCAGGAGCTTGAACTAAGGCCTCTGAGCACAAATGTCATGAATACATTGGACTGTCCTTCTTATTTAACTGCCTGTCTCTGCCAGTAAATCCTGGCTAAATGAGAGACTGTCTCTCTTAATGATAATGTGGAAGCTGTGATTATCTGAGGTGTGGAAGTGAACAAGATCATAAGGAGAACAGATGGCAAGCAGTTCTGAGTGAGGAGATGGCTGGCTGCACTGTATTGAAGCTACCTGCAGCAGCTTGTGCTGTTATCTTTCCTGGCTTACTGTTTTCCCTCCTAGCTGGAGATGATTGCCTTTCTTATGGAGTTGGCAGGATGGAGCATGTGAACACTTGGTGGCTCTGTCACCTAATGTCACAGGGACAGGCAGATTCTTTTAGGGATCCTTGGTAGAATGAGAATTTGCCACAGGGCTTTAGGTACAACTAGACCTTTATTACTACAATTAAACACTTAATTTTCAGCATGGTTTATTGTTATCTACAGTTTTAGGATTTTGTGTAGTTTATTGTTGCAGTTTTTATGAATTATACTTTCAGCTAATTTCTAGTATTGTTTATAGTTTTCTTACTGTCTAGAGTCTTAAATTACTACGCTTTTAGTCACTTGGACCCTCTGCAGATTATGTCAAGTTCTTAGTAATCAGTGTCTGATACAGTAATCTTAATCTGGACTCAGACTTTACTCAGGAGAACGATTCACTCTTCAGAGGAAAACAGTAGTGGCTGTGTCCCAGACCACTGGGAGATCATAGGTTTTGCTGTCCAGCATCAGGCCTTGCACCTGTTTGATTTTATAGGCAGTATTTCATGTACTGTTACATCTCTGTGTTCCATAGCAGGTGTCACCACATCCTGGTATCGATCTTGCATGGGCAAATAGGTTTCGTCCCAATGCTGGCAGGGGATCTGGCTGTTCTGTAATGGGGGTCATCACATCTTGGTGACAACTACAGTGTTGAAAAGGGGAAGAGAGAAGGAGGTGATACGTGACCAGCACACTTACATGTTATGGCTGTTTGTCTTAGGAAAAGGCGTTGGTTATGCTAACTGTATTAGCAGGAGTCAGGAGCAGGGTCACAGGGCTCAGTGGAAAGACTCAGTGTAAATGCATCTTCCTGCACTCAAGCAGGTGGCTGTGTACATGTATCACTCCCAGCTCTGAGGTGAAGACAACAGCCCAGAGCAGAAGGGAGCAAATATTGCCTTACTCATTGCTTCAGCTGTGAATGTGTGTCCATGACGAGGGAGACCCTGTGCATGTGGAAGATCTGGTTCCCACTCAGTTCTCTGGAGCTCTCATTTTGTGATATGTGTGTAGTGGGTTGACCCAGGCTGAGTGCTAGCACCCACCAAAGCCTCTCTGTCACTTCTCTCCACAGCTGGACAGGGGAGAGAAAATGTAACCAAGGGTTCCTGGGTTGAGATAAAGACTGGGAGAGATCACTCATCAAATATCATCGTGGGCAAAACAGGCTCAAATTTGGGATATTAACTGAATTAATTACTAACAAAATCAGAGCAGGATAATGAGAAGTAAAATAAATCTTTAAAACACCTTTGCCCCACCCCTCCCTTCTTTCCAAACTCTACATTCTCCTTCCTCAGCAGTGATGGGAGACAGGGAATGAGGGTTTATGGTCAGTTCATCACAGGTTGTTTCTCCTGCTGCTCAGGTAGAGAAGTCCTTCCCCTGCTCCAGCATGGGGTCCCTCCCACAGGAGACAGTCCTCCATGAACTTCTCCAATGGGCTCTACTCAGCATAAAGTCTCCTGAAGCTTTGCATTGGTCTTTTCTGGAAAGAGGCATGTGTTAGCACAGACTGAAGAGGAGCCAAAGACACCTTTGCAGAAAAGCTGACAGGGAGGCAAGAAACTCTGGTGTGATCCCTTGCCATAGTACTTCCTGTAATCTCAGACAACTGGTCACCAACATGCTCTTTATCAAGAGACTCTAGTGATGTTCTCATCCTTTCAAGAATGACTCAAGTCTTACAGTGGTGGTAAATGCTCTTCCAAACTTTTTGTAAGCACATAGCCCTGGTGACAAAGGCATTAGTGAGTGGCAAAATACCTTCTCAACCAAGCATTGTGTGTTCTTTGGTATCTTTGTAAGCAGTGATCCAAACAAATCACTTGCTCAAGAGCAAGCATTGCATTGTGTTCCCTCTGTATCTCAAGCCATCTTTGTTCCTCATACCTCACCTGGGTCTTTTTCATCCACATGGGGGTTATTCCATTCATAAACTAACTGCTCTAACTTGCTTTTCTACCATGAGGTCTTCACAGCACATTTAAGGCCTCATAGCAGTCCATCTGTCAGCCACAGCTTCTATGAAGCTCACAACAGTCAATGCTTGAGAACACTCTCTGTGAGCAATACATGGCTGGACCAGTGCCCTGGCAGTGCCTACACCCCTAGGTAAGCACATCTCAGCTCACAGCAGAAGCTATTCCTATCTCTGTATTGGAAGAGTCTGCCTACTGTGATTGCAGCCTGCTCTCACTGTCTCTGTGACTCTTCACAGCCTGTCAGTTTTTCTGTTGACACTTTTTCAGTTCATCACAACCTCTCTTTTCTGTAGGCTTGCTTCCATAAGAGTAATATGCTCAGGCTGCCTCGAACCAGCAAATGGTACATTAACTCCTCTGAAACTGTGTGTGTGAGTCTGTGTCCATGTTCACTTCGTTAGCAGTTCCTTTTTTTCCTTCTTTGGTTTACCTTCACATGCTCACACAACCAGCAATAGGAACTGAACAGGGAAAACAAGCCACACATAAAATATTTATGAAAAAAGAGGATATTACTTTCCCAGTTTGTCAGCTCTGCCTCAGATTCATCTCTTGGCTAATCTGGTGCAAAGTCTGTTTATGTTCTGCGGGAGACTTAGGCTTTATCCTCATAGGTTGAGAGTAATCCATTTGTGTCAGAAGGCTTTATTTATTTCTTACTTTCTTCCAAAGGAAATATACCTTTGTTATAATCAGAAAATTGTTAGTTGCACATTCTACCTAAAATACTCTCTTCTTTCTTGTCTCATCTTTGTAATTATGCAGATTTGTACCTTGTTTACAGAACAAAAACGGATTTTTCATTCCATTCTCACTTGTGTTTCTTTTACTTTCTCAAAGGTAATTTCCTGTAACTAGTTTTTTTACATTAATGGAAGAATATACTGGGGGGAAAAAGAAAGACAAAGTTGGGGTTTTACTATTGTTCTCTTATTGAAGGAGCAACTGCAAGGAAAACTGGAAAAAATTCCTGCAGTCTCCAAATAGCATGCTTAAACTACAGACACAATAAACCAAATACAACAAAGCAGTGGGGTTTTTTTATGCATAGGCAAAAGTGACTGTTCCTTTGACACCAAATCTGGAAAACAGGCATAAACACTGTGCTAGATCCCTTATTAATTGTTTTAAATTATTTTCTCAATGTCTAAGATACTGAGTATATCTGAGTCATTTTAAAGCCCTTCATGTTATAGCTCAGAACAAGTTTTTTCTGATAATGTTAGGCTCAGTGAACTACAGCCCAAACACATCTTCATCAAATTTAGTACCTAGACCTATACCACGAGGCTATAGTGAGCAGAGTGTCAGGCTATTCAAGTGAAGGAAAAACAAAGTTGGGAGCAGAGCCATCTAATCATAACTGGACTAAAAACCTGAGGAGACTGCCTTTTCATTTCTAACCTGCATTGTACAGTTGTGCAAGAGGCAAAAGCTGTTAGAAAGTGGGTACAAACTGTTTAATCCCCTCTGCTTTGATCCATGTCTTTGCACACGGACTGACAGTGGGACTGCAGTGACTGATAACACATTGTCCACTTCATTTTCTGGTGCTGTGCTGGAGCCTCCTGTTCAAACACAGCCTCTCTCCCACCTCATTTGCAAACCAAAGGTTCAGTGATGGTAACAAATCCGTGCTATTACTGCATGGGTGCAGCATCATTTATGTGTCATCATCATGGCTGACTTCCATGTGCAAAAACATACCAAAGCTTGTCTCTTCTTAGCTGTAAATAATAGGTCTGTTGGGTGCTTACCAACAAGCCCCAGCCTTTAAACCTTTTGGGATCATCTGTTATTTCTCAGATGCTGGTATCCTGAATTTTGGAACAGTTTGTCACTAAAGAGAGGATCTCTGTTGTGTTTCAGCAGTAAACCAAGTTGTTCTCGGTGAAAGAAAGAACAATCTGAAGGGTCTGGAACAAATTCACAGGGCCACATCAGGTCTGACTTAGCCAGCACTTATGATAGAAAACTTAATTATCTTCCTTTTGTCCACCACAGAAAGATTCTGTTAAACAAAGATTTGTTTATTGCCAACAGTTGATGATGAGAATTATGAAACTAGTATGAGCCAGAAGAATTTCTAAATTGTAGAAGAGATATGGAACATGCTTTTTAGAAGCATTTAATTCCCCTTTTCTAGCTTGCTTGCTGTACCTTCACACTTTATTTCCTTTTTCTTGCTGAGAAATTATAAAAATAAATATTTTAATGGAAAATGTGATTCTACCCTCTTCACAGCAAGCTTTACAGGTACAGCAGAGAAATAAAATCACATCAGGTGACTTTGAGGTTTATATTTCAACACTGATTAAACCAGCATTTTAATACTCCAATTTTAATTTCCATTTTTCATTTCCTTTGAAAGTTATTTACGATAAGCTATTTGGATGAAACATCGAAGTGAGATTTCAGTTATCTTTTAATTTACTAGACACAATTTCAATTTTTGCATCTCTTATACCCTCACAACAAATTTTGAATTTTCAGCCTTCTCAGTCAAATTCAGGAAGAAAGAAAGAAATAGGAAAAGCATCCAAAACACTTGTTTTCCTATGGGGTCCCAATATGCCCAGTTTGTAACCCTGTGCACTCAGGAGTTGATTTGAGATGGAAAGTATCTCCGAGGCTGTGGCAACTGACTCTGGGATTTCTTGATGCTTTTCAAGATTGAGGAACTAATTACAGCAGCCAACCCAGGCACTGGAAATCAGATCAGATCATAGAATAATCAAGTCAGATCACAGAATAACATCTGGTACAACACGTGCAACGACACCAGAAAGCTCACCTGGGGAGCTTAAGTCCTGATTTTATTTTGAATAGACTCTTCCAGAATTGTAGTGGAGTTGTCATTGATCTTGTAACATTAGAAAAGCAAACACAGCCATGGCAGTTTTTAAAAGCTGTGACTTTTTCCTCCTTCACAAAAAGGTTGGCTGCAATAATACAGCAGTGGACTGGAGACTGCTCTGAGAGCAATCCCAAATCTGCCACGCTACCCAGCTATAAGCTGTTTGGGAGTATGAAATGCTGATAGTATTTTTTTTTTTTTTTAGATTAACTTGACTGAAATAAAAATGACAGGAACTCACTTGGATTTATCTAGGAAAGAAAACACCACCTAAAACTTTCAGAATAAGAAAACAAATCTTAAATGCTTAGAATTGCTATTAAGTGTACATATGATTAAAGAGAGAAACTGGAAAAAAGTTGGGTAAAGCTTATCTGAGGATGTTAATTTCACAGCTCGATACCTGTTCAGAGCTAGCAGTCACTTGAGTGGTACGTCAACCATATCTGTGTTTCTTTCCTGGCAATAATATTTCACAGAAGTGGATCAAAGCACTTGCTTTTACTGCAGCAGCCTCAGCAGAAACGTCCCGGAGTGTGCAGCACAGACGGGGAGCGTGTGATCCGGCACTCACTGCGAATGAACTTGTGAATGGAGCCCCTGGAAGGAAGCACAGGGCACTGCAGAGTTAACCTGGGCAAGGGCCGTTTCTCGCTCGGATCCCGCTGCTTTGCGGGGAGCTAGCTTTGCGAAGTGTATTTTGGAGGAGCTGTGGGAGGAGGGGGAGATGCTGCTGCTGCACGTTCAGTGCAAAGCCCGTGGCTGTGATAGGCTGAAGGGACATGGATACTCTGCCTATATATGCTGGCAACTGCATCCTCTCTGCTTTATAGCTGTCACTGAGGAGCAAAGAAAGGCAGTGAGAAGGGCAAGGGAGAAGCAAAAACCTTACCAACTCGCTGTAAGTAACATTCTTTGTCCTTAAGGCTTTATGGCTATTAAATTCAAGTAGGTACATTTGGATTAATGCAACAATTGGTTATGGAGAGGGGGAGCTCAGTTAACAAAACAGCCAGCTTGTGTTCTTTTAGAGATGATAATAATAATAAAAAAGAAGCACTTACATTTAACCTAAGTTTGCACAATGTAGTGCACACCTATTGGCTTATGTTTGCTCATTTTTACATCTGATGTATGTCAGCTGTAACTGTTTATATACATTTATATAGAATCCCATGTATACAAAAGTTTGTATCTTGGCTTTCCAAGTACAGCGGTGCTTGCAATAACCAAGCAGAACTTGAGAAATTCTCTGCCAAATATTCTGAACAATAAAATTTCAAGATAAATTAAATGCATGACTTTTTCAGGGTGAAGTTTTTCTCAGAAATAACCCTTTCCCATCACTGTAGTAAGACCTCAGCAGGGAACACTATGAAGTTGCAGACTCTGTGCCAGTGACAGTAAATGAATACAGCCAGCAACTTCTGGAGAATGTAATTCTTTAAATAAAATGTAGGGATTGTAGCATATACTCCTAATTATTTACTTGTGCAAAGGTAGAAGTACAGAGTAGATCCAGTTCCTTTTTACTCATGCTGAAATAAAATTCATGCTTTGGCTCTTTTTCTGGCAATATCCTATTGCCAGCAGGGGAAGTTCAGCTTAACAGTGGCAACAGCTGTAAAAACCTCCAGTTGGGTTTAGTAGCAGGAAGTTCTCGTGGCTTCAGTGGTGCCACTGAAGCACCATGAGCCCTTAAGTTACATTTTGTTCTGCAACAATCAGTTGGCAACAGAGAAAATCCACTTGACTCATGTATTGGAAAGATACACAATTATTACCTTTTTTGAGCAAATACAAGTATCAGTTTTAGGTGCTATTAATGTGTCTATGCATTCTCCCTGTCTGTATTTATAAACAGGAGCTGCTAAAAGATTTTATTTTGTTAGCTGTTGTTTATTTTAATTTGATGAACTGGAGAAGAGGAAGACATAAAATTGTAATGCTTCAAATATACCTCTCTTCTCATTTGTTCTGCTTTTCCTCTTTTCTCTTTTTTCTGTTTTTTTCATCTTTTTTCTCTTTTTCTTTCTCATAATGAATTACCTGGTAGCATTTATATATATATTACATTCATATTTAGTAAACATGAGATAACCCACACAGATTCTAAAATCATATAAAATACTTTTTTAGTAAATTTTTAATTTAGCTGAATGTTATCAATGTATTATACCTATAAATATCTTTAATAATTACCTGTGTGTAAACTACTCATATATATGATTGTTTCAGATACAGTATAAAACTGCTTGCAAATGAACATACCAATCTAAAGACTAGTGTGGAACCCCCTGATCCTATCAGGGACAATTCTAGGGTAATTCAGTAACTTCAGTAAAATAAAATGTGGCTGTTTTCTAATTTCAGTGCACTGAGGTAGAAGGAGTGGTTTAAAAAAGGCAACAAAGGATATATCAACTTTAGATTGTGTAGTGTACTTGTCCTCTGACAAATTACAGCAAAATCAAAGACCAAGGAGTTTATATATGAATAAGTCAAAAAAGATACACGGATACAATTTAAGGTTTAACATGATTTTTCTTGGTTTTACCTGCAGTTTAGAGCAGAACTCAATCTTCTCCAGTAAAGTAGGATTTGATCTGAAGTGCGCAGTGATAACAATAGCCATTGATTCTTGCTGGGAACAAAAATGCTCAGGCAGAATATATGCTTGGTAAAATTGTATTTTATCAATCAGAGTGAGGCTGTCAATGAATTTGCATTCAGACTGCTCACAGTGTGGTAGAGGTTGATGACTGGGCAGGGCACCTCCTCAGAAGCTGCGCTCTCCTCACTTGGGCTTCAGCTCGCAGGTACCAAATATGCTAAAACTCAGCCTGGGAAGTATGGGACCTCTGAAAGTGTGGAGACTTTCTCACTCTTTAGGGGTCTTCAAGAAGAGAGACCACTATTAAATACTTTAGAGAGAGGCTTAGTTTCTCTGAAATTTCCATTTAGTTTGGGAAACTTAGCTTGCATTATTTTGCAGTTTAAGTTCCTTTGAGTTAAGTGGATATTTTGAGTGCATGCAGACTGTTACACTCATCCCTTCAGAAACTATGGATTCTCTCAAACAGTATTTTCATTTTAAACCCTGATGCCTGAGTTGTCTGAAGTATTTTGCTTCTTATAAAGTCTCTATATTTTTAACATATACTGACATAGAGGGAAAATCTCTCCATGTGCATTGTGTTGTTGAATTGTACATGAGTTTTATGTACATGCAAGAGGTAGAGATACTCTGTGCTGGTCTCTACCAGAGAATTACTGTGAAGTAATTTGCATTTTGATTGTACTCATTAGTGAGCATTACAATTGTCTGCTGGAGGTGGCTTCCATAGCAAGTAGTACTTTCAAGCAGATGAAGTGAGATCTGTAGCAAACAGTTCAAGAAGAGAATAAAAATAGGGATGAAAGTGGGTCTGGTCACTCACAGAAGAACAGACATAAAATAGGAGGTGAAAAGGATGACCAGTGTGTTCCTGCAAGGAGTATGCCTTCACAGTTCCCCCGTGAGACATGTAGGTATGGAATTTTCAGGGAAGGACTTTCAGGAAGGAAGATGCATGAATAGAAAAAAAGTAAATTTTTAATTTCTTGGTATTGTCTTTGGAGGAAAGAAGAATTAAATACTTTGCTTCAGATGGAAGCAGTTTGATGTGGTTGCACACAGGTTGCAACCACACTGTGGTTGACAGTTTGACATACTTCACTGCATCAAACTGAATTGTGAGAGTATTAGAGGTTAAGTAAATACTACTTCATATCAGTTTATAACTCTGCAACCACTGTGGCACATTTGCGATGAAAGGCTCAACCTTCAGTTCTTAATGTTTAAGCTTCCTGGTTCAGTTACTTCTTCCATGCAAAACAGTGGATTTCCCCTGTAATTTAATTCTTTACCTGAATTTTGCTATTGCAACAGTGACTTATGACAGAAGCGGTGCAGCCAAAACAATGTTAGGACTAGCCAGTGAACCTGCCATTCTTGGGAAGAAGTAAAGTTAGCCAATAACAAACAGGTCTTAGTGATTATACAGAATGTGTATTTTGTCCGATTGAGTTCCATAGCAATAGACTAAAACCACGGAATATGTATCTGATATTTAGATATAATATTTTATTTGCTTATCCTGATATCCACAAAGAACTTTGTCCAAACTTCTAATAATAAAAATAACAATAAATTGTATCAGCGTACTGTGTAGCAACCAGGTGATGTAAATATTACTTGTATTACAAATTTCAGGTTAAAAAAAAAAAAAGGTGTTGGAAAAATGGTCACAACCTACAAAACATACCATGTATGTTCTCTTAATATGATAAAGTAAATTCTTTTTTTTCCATAAAGTAAATTCTTTTCTTCCTGTGTGTTTGTCAACTGTTTTGAGCTTAAACACAATGTGATTTAATTTAAGCCATTTGATTTGTATTTTAGGAACAGACCACATGAAGTGGTCTACAGAAGTTTTTATGGTCCCTCTTATTTGATTACTACAAAGTAAAGCTAGAGAGTAGTATAGTGATGCTTTTATACAGTGATACTCTTACCTGTCTTGATGCCGTACTTGGGGTTCACTGGAACCACAGATGTAGAATGAAATTCTCAGCTGAAGATCTTTGTATAAAGGCCTGTAGGAATAACTGTAGCACAGTGGTGAGCAGCAGCAGTGCTAGAAACACCAATCCTTATGTTCTGAGTCAGTTCAGTCTCCAGCATTTCCCACTAATTTGTCTGTTAAATTCTTTTTTTCACAGCTTTCTTCCCTGAAACTAGAGGAAAAAATAACAGATCACCTCATGCAAGTTCTCTAGAGAATGCTATAGCAATGAACCCATGAATGAAGTAGCATGAAAGAAATAATAATAGCATGAGTTAAGGGTTAAATTAGAGATACACTGAAAAAGAAGTGCAACAGTACAATATTTAGATTTCTTCTGGCAAAAATACCTAAACCAAAGACCAGAACCTTGGTGTGTAATTAGATTGCTGCCAAAGAAATGAGTATTGATTGCTACAGTTCATGCTGATTTCTTTAGAAAGTTTATTAAAATTTTGAACAATGAACAAAGACATGTTACATGAAAATGCACATAAGATTTAGGGGGTATGGAAGAAATTGAATCATCCTGATTTGGAAGGAGTAGAAACAAAACTGCTCTCTTAAACACAGCTTTTCAAAAGGGAGGTAACACAGAAAGCTGCCCACTGCACATTCTCAAGACTGTAATGACCACTGGTAATGCATTTCCAGCAACTTAGTAGCAAAATATGAGAAAGGTTCTAATACCCCTTTCTGAAAGATATAGACATAGCCAAATAAACACTTACATGATGATTAAAGAGAATACTAAAACTCTAGTAAAATAGCAACAGGAGCAGCCATCTCTGGGTTTCTAGAAGTCTCTACTGTGCAGATCCTTGCTCTCCCAAGTGTTTCATGACCTATAGCAGCACCCTGCCTTCTTAAATAGCAGCAGCTGCTCCACACAAATCCCAGACCCTCTGTTTGTAGCAGCTTAGATGTCTCTAAGACAGTGCTTATTAATGATGTCTTTCTTTTGTGATATTAAAATACTAATTGAAAGCCCATGAGGTTCTCTTTTCTCAAAATGTTGTCCTTGGTTAGAAATCCTTGTCACAAATACTTGATATCTGAAAAATTGTAGCATAATTATCTAGTATTCACGTTGCGCTTGATAGAATTATTTCCTTACAAAGTGAAGATCTACAGGTGTGTGAGGTAAGCACAATAGTTCTTGAGACAAGCAGTGAGTATCCTTTTTTCTCTTGCCAATCTTCTGACTGGATTCCAAGGAATAGTATCCCTCAATCTGAATGTATAAAGGCTCTGGGACACTTTTTATGTACTCAGTGAATAAAAAGTTTCAGCCATATATTAACTGAGTGCTCAAAATGCACAACTACATAGAGTAACAAAACTGGGTAGGCCAGGGTGGTGGGAGCAGGCACCACAATATCATGAAGTTATGTTTGCAGAGCACTTTGCAGGCAAACTCCAGCTCATCTCAGCTGAGCCGTGTATCACCTTGGTGTGCTCACACAGTCTGCCTGTCTCAAAGAACACCTGGAGCTGCAGCACAACATCTTGGAAATATGGACAGCCCCAGACAAAGCTTCCTCACATTCTCCTGAAAAACACAGTACAGATCAACTTAAAGTGAATTCTTCTTGAAACCTCACTAAGCAACAAAGTTTTGTAGATGACACAGCATGTGCATTTACAGTGAAAGAGTAAAGAAGCTAAATCTTGAGGCAAGACAGGAGTTGAGAAGCAGATAAAATGACAGGGCAGCACAGTGGATCACTGTGATAACTGTGATTATTATGGCTTATTATTACAGATCATAATATAGACACACAGCAGGCTATTTTCTTACACTTCTCTATAATGCAGGAGGGAGCTGATTATGTGCCACTTAACAAGGCCACATCCTTGTGTCAACCAGCAGCTGTAGGAAATAAATCTGTAATTTTTGAATCTTCATCAATGTGCTTCTGCTGTCCTTCTGTGCTAAACTTATTGTGTATCTGTATTAATCTAATCTAATCATATCATGACCATATGAGTCTTCCTAAAAATCCTATGAATAACAAGTTTAAAACTAGTAAATTTTTGTTTGACAAGTGACCATTGTTTCTCTTTCTTTTAAAGTTTTCTCTGAGAATAAGCCCTAAACTCTGATAGCCATGGATGCTGCAGAATTCCGCAAGAGAGGAAAGGAGATGGTGGACTATGTTGCGGATTACCTGGAGAAGATAGAGAAACGACAGGTATTCCCAGATGTGGAACCAGGATACCTACGGCCCCTCATCGCTGACTGTGCACCCCAGGATCCTGAGAGCTTTGAGGATGTCTTTAAAGATGTTGAGAAGATCATTATGCCAGGGGTAAGAAAAATGGAACTATAGTGCAATGTTCAATACTACATTTAGGTTTTCAAGCACCTTAAAGTAAGTGTGTGTTTACCAACATAAATACCCACACTGATTAACTTTTAGAAGGCAGGAGTCAGCTTTACCTGTTGAATATGATCTAACTAATGTTTTCCATTCTTCTTCGAAATACTCAAATCATTGTTTTGCTTCATGCATGGTTTACTTTTGAAAATAATTCCCTTTCCTCCCTTGAACTGGTTAAGGCAAAACTTTGTAACTTTCAGTTTCATGTGATATTTTTACTACTTTCATAGCACGGTAAATATTTTACAAAATAGTATTTTTATTAGTCTGCTGTGCCCAAAGTGTTTCTTCAAGCTGATCTTTAAATGTTAAAATTCTCTTAGGAGACTTCTTTTTATTAGAGAGTTGACTAGAAAGGATTCTCCCCAATACTTGTTCTGTTGACTTACTCTCCTAAATGTCAACTACTTCTCGTAGCTTTTAAGGCAGACGGCCACTGCCTAAATATTAGTCCTTGAATAGATCAGTATTGGACAGACGATGCAGAACAAGGCATCTGGCATTTGTTCAGGCCTGAAATTTTCTTGTTTTTCCACTCATGGTACACCTTTTTTATTTTAAATATGTGCTTGTCTCCTAAGGCCTCTAAGCAGCTTGAAGAGGACGTAATTATTAGTAAAAGTTAATGAGGAATCTCTCCTTTGGATCTCTGCAATAAACACTTTGGATTTCTTCTCTAGATGCATCTAGGTGATATGATTGTGATGGGACTGGACATCACAATCGAATGGCTTTAGTGTACTGTAATACCAATTCATTTTCATTGACTAATGTAAATATTTGATATTCAATATTATTTTGTCTTGTTTTCTTTGGAGCCAGCCCTGCTATACTTAAACAGGCAAAAGCTCCACTGAAGTCAATTGAAAACTCTGCACTCTTTTCAAAGGTTTGTGGATGAAATCTTAAATCCAAGAAAATTAAATCAATGCAGATAAGATAAGAGAATTATGTCCAACACATGCAAATACTTTAATTGGTGCTCATAGATATAATTGCCTTTTATTTTTCATTGGAGGAAAATAGTAATGTCTGTGAAGTAGAAGAGAAAACACTTTGAACACTTGAGAACTTTCAATAAAGTAATAATGGATTAAAAAAAAAGAGATGAATCACTTGAGAGTAGAAAGTGAGACATTGAATTCCAATTATGTCATCAACATGTCATGTTCTCTCTTAGCTAAATTGACTTTTTCTTGATATCTTCGTTCCCTGCAAACAGATTTACTTTTACAAAATGATACATTCTGAAGAAAAATTGTTCTATCCTAAATTTTTCCATTGGTGTGAAATGTTAGTGACACAAAGAGCACAATATAAATCCCAGTTCTTACAGAAACTCTGATTCTACCCATGTTGCTTATACTCAGTTCCAAAGACTCACATGGGCACAGAGCCACGAGGTCATGTGTAATAGAGACTGGATGTTGTCTCAAGATCATTTAGTCCATGCCCTCTGCTCAAAGCTGAGTCAGCTAGAGCAAGTTGTTCAGGACTATGTCCAACTGGTCACTGAATATCTCCAAGGATAAATTCTGCTGTCCTGTTCCAAAATTGGATCGCCCACACAGAAAAAAAAGCTTTTTCTTATGTTTAAATGGAATTTTCTCTCTTTCAGTTTGTGCATGTTTCTTGTTTTCTTGTCACTGGATACCTTCTGGCTTCATCTTCTTTACACCTTCCCGTGAGGTTTTTATACACATTAACAAGGTACCCCCTGAGCTTCCTGCAGGCTGAGCAACCCCAGCTCTTTCAGACACTTGTCACATGATAAGTGCAACAATTAATCATCTCCATGGTCTTTCACTGGAATCCCTCCAGTATGGCCATGTCTTGGTTCCTTGTACTGGAAACCCCAGAACTGGATGTGGCATTCCAGTTGTGGCCTTACCAGTGCTGCATAGAAGGGAGAGATCAGCTCTTTTGACCTTCTGGCAGCAGTTTGTTACCACGGCCCAGAATGCTCTTGGGTCAGTGTTTGCTGCCAGGACACGTTGCTGGCTCATGTTCAGCCTGGCCACCAGCATCCCCAGGTCCATTTCTTCCAAGCTGCTGTCCAGCCCGTCCATCCTTGCTCTGTACTGGGGCAGGGGGTTATTCCTCACCAGGTACAGGCTTTTGCATTTCTTTGGTAAACTTTATGGGATTCCTGTTAGCCCATTTCTGCAGGCTGTTAAGGTTCCTTTGACTCGCAGCCTGACCACACAGAGTATCAAACACTCCTCCCAGTTTTATGTCATCTGCAATGTTGCTGAGGGTGCACTCTATCCCATCATCCAGGTATTTAATGAAGATCTTAAACACTACTGGCCTTTCCCCTTCATTCTCCATCTGACCTAGCTTTGAATACTTCTAGGGATGGAGCGCTCACAGCCTCCCCGGGCAGTTGTTCCAGTGCCTCGCCACCTTCACAGTAAAGAATTTTTTTTCAAACATATAATCTAAACCTACTCTCAATTTAAAATCATTCCCTCATGTCCTATCACTACATGCCCTTGCAAAAAGTCTCTCTCCATCTTTCTTGTAGGCTCCCTTTAGGTACTGGATGGCCACAGTTAGATCACCCCAAAGCCTTCTCTTTTCCAGTTCTCTCAGCCTTTTCTCACAGGAGAGGTGCTCCATTCTTCTGATCATCTTCATATCCCTCCTCTGGATTCATTCCAATAGATCAGTGTCCTCCCTTGTACTGGGGATCCTAGAGCTGGACACAGCAGTCCAGGTGGGGTCTCATCAGAATGGAGCAGAGGGGCAGAATCCCCTCCTTTCTTCTGCTGCCCACACTGCTTTGGATGCAGCCCAGGGCACTGCCTTCACCAGTTCTTTCCTGTTGGTAAATGTGCAGTCCCACATCATGCCCCACATTTTCATCAGTTCTTCCATAGTTTCCCATGCTAGGTAATTATCAATGTGCTCCAGAAGCCTCCTGGACTGATTGTGTCCTGCTGTGTTGTCTGTCCAGCAGATGTGAGGACTGTGACCTGTGAACCTGAGGTTTCTTCCAGCTGTCTGAATGCTGCATTCATGTGCTTCTGATCAGGTGGTCTGTAGCAAAAACACACCCCCAAATGTTGCCCATTTTGACATTTTCACCAGTCCTGACTCACAAGTTCTTGACTGGTTCATTGTCCATTCTTAGGCAGAGGCCAGTGCATTCGTGCTGGTCTCCTGCACAAAGGAGCACTCCTCTGCCTCGTCTTCCTGGTCTGACCTTCCTGAAGAGCCTGTCCTCATCTGCTGCAGCACTTCAGTCATGCAAGCAATCCCACAGCATCTCTGTGATCCCAGAGAAATCACAGCCCTGTACCTGCACACAGCCTCCTGTTTGTTCCCCATGTGTTGTGCCTCAGAGAGGCACACATTTATCTTGATGTCCCAGAAAAGATGTGAGAGCTCTTCTGCCCTGCCCCTGCCCCAATGCTGCCCTCTCAGCACTTCCTAATTTATGTGGATATGCTGGGGATTGGTCTGCTTTAGCCTTAGCTTCTTTTTGAGTTGTCTCATGTCCATGTTACCCCTCAACCTTTGCTTGCCAGCTTAGTCCATCTTCCTCCCTTGATTGTGGGTTTTCCTCTCCTTCCTTCATGGTTGCTAGTTTAAAGCTCTCCTTACCAGGTTATCCAGCCAGTCTGCAAAGATATTTTTGCCCTAATTGTTGAGGTTGAGGTTATATTTTCCCGAGTTCTTCTTCCCATGTTTTTCCTGACAAGAATAACATTTAGAAGTTCTTCTAGTGTTTTTCATCTATAGCATTTTCCCACTATTTCACCAGAGAATGTCTTATATCCACTTTACAAATTAAGAACTTCAGAAAGGGCTTTTACAGAAAAAATAAGTAATATGACATATCATAAACCCTTGTTTTGTCTGTAAGCTATTGGTGGCATATAAGGGATTCTTGTTTCATTTATGCTGATATCTTTACTGTCTAAGTTGTGTTCAGATATTTGCTACTTATTGTATGACTAAAAGTGTGAAAATGGTGTTCCTTCAGAAGAGCAGGGGTCAGTTGATTGTGTGAAGCAATAATAATGCAGTATCTATTGCTGTCTTCACCCTGCAGGAGAAAAGCATTCATGAGTAATGAAACTTCTTTATGGGGACTTATTGGAAAATGTAAGGTAGACCTTCAAAGGGCAGTCCACCAAATTATAATGACAATAATGGCACTAGGTTCCTGATTCTAGCACAGAGGGAATAACTCCAGAATTCTGGTCTCCACAGCAGGCAGACAACATGGAAAGGATCTGCATGTGAAAATATCAGTCAGAGTCGCCTTTCTCTCTCAGATTTGCTTTGCTGTCCTTCTTTTTTAGAGCCCAAAGTGATCAAGTGTAGTTGTGACTTCAAATAGCAGTACTCAAGATGCTAATTTTCCTCACAGTGGATCCATTAATCTATGAACTTTCAGCTGAAGTACATATCCTTAGTGTGTGGTAAAGGAAGACTACTGCTTAGACTAAGCAAGCCAGAGAAAAACATCCTTAGAAGAAATCTTGGAAATAGAATGTCTCTGAGAAGCACTAGAGTGGTAATTAGAGTGAACCCAAGACATTTGTATATCATTATTTATCAGCAGAGGGCTAAAAAAACAGGCATCAATTATGTCAGGCTCTTTGCAGTATCTGACTAAATGTATCTGTTCCAACATGGTGAAAAAAAAGAATTTTACAGCTGCTTCAAGGGAAGGGGGAAGGGGAGGCAGGAAGGAGTGCAGCTGCACTTGCCCCAGGGCTTTTAGCTTTTTCGTTTTGTGTGAGTGGTGCAACTGGAATCTGCTGTGTTTCATCAAGCAAATGGCTCCCAGCAAGCAGTCAGTTTAACTTGATTAACCCAAGATGAATGTCACAGGTCTTACAGATCACAGAGGATTAGAGCTGGGGAGATGAACAGTGGCAGCTCTGGCTCATTAGGGACATCAGTGAAAGTCTGTGCATGTGGATCCTATCCAGGACCTCTGCTTCTTGAATATTTTATTATTTTCCTGTGGAGAACCACGGCCAGTCTGGGCTTTTTTTTTTTTTTCTGATTTGTGAAGGAAGGCATTTGCCACAAGCACTCTAAAACTTTCTTACAGCAAAGAAAGATATCCTGACCAAACATGAGATACAGCTGGAAAGGTTCAGTGGCTTGGCTTTGGATAACTGATTTGAGAGGTTTCAACCTAGTGACCATTTGAGTAAAAATGAAATTGTGAACATAGCAGGTACAGGGCTAGTTCAGACAATTGTAGTGGAAAATTGCTAGTGGAAAATTGTAATGGATAAGAGACGTTTTCATGTGACGGAGATGGGGATATTTGAAATCGGTGCACTGCAGCAGGGAAAGTGATACCTGATTCACTCTGTCAAGTGTTGAAACAATTTCCCCTTAGCATGGACCACATCCCTTAAAGAAGAGATGGTTGTTGGCATGAGGAAGGTTAGAAGAGGAAAGAAAGGGATTATTTGCAACATGCAGAACAGTGTGATACAGCAATCCCTGAGTTAGCTCCAGAATCAGAAGCCGTATCACAGACTGGGAGAGAGAAGTGTAACAGCTAAAATTCATCAGAGGTGGGAATGCGGAGCAAAACAGCATAGAACTGAACTCAGGCAAGAGAGATATTCTTACTATCCTCCAGCTGTAACAGAAGAATTCCAGTATTAAAAAGGAAACAAAATGATGTAAGAAAAGGCTAGTCTTCAATAACTCAGCTTCTGGATTTCCAGCCATGAAAAAGTCTTACACAGATCTGCTGAATTCTTGCTTACAGCTCTGGAAGCCCTTTTTCAAAAACTTGCCTTTTATCTTGAGTGTGAAAAATGTTTTTGCCAAAAAACATATTACATATCACATCATTTCCACTGAACACTGCTGTGTGGCTATGCATTTCCTGCTTTCAAATTTTATTAGATTGGAGTTGTGGAGCAGTATGAAGTATCTCACAGATCTGTAAAATTGCTTGTATATTACATAAGAAAAAATTGCTTGGATATTGCATAAGATAATTCTAAACATTGCTTTGGCAAGACAATTGACTACCATTTATGCAGTTACTGTATTCTCTCATATTAGTTCATACAAAGTGGAACTTTATGTAAATCACAACTTGTTAAAGGGAGATGAGAGTTTAATTTTCTACAGAACGTATTGTATCCTGGGATGGGTTATTTCATTTTGTGGTGAGGAGCTGTTTGATCAGATTCAGTGCCTGAGAACTAACAAACAACACGAGAGTGCGGGCAAGAGAGTTATTTTGGACCTCTGCTGCCCTGAAGACACTCTTCCTAGGTCAGTTGCATGACAGAGATGGAAAAACAAAATACCAGAGAATCCCTAACAGTAGAGACTCAAGAACAGTGTCCTGCACAGGAGCTCAGACTGCCATGACCCACACAATTCTTGTCTTCTAGGAAGACAAAAGGAGAACTCTGATTTTGGAGCTGTTGGGGGGTTGCAGTGAGAACTTATTTTTATTTTGAGTAAAAGATGGATAAAAAATTGTGAAAAAAACAAGGTAAGTTTTTCCTAAAAAATGGGGTCCTGTGTTACAGCCAGCTAGTCAAGAACTGTTGGCTTGTCACAGCCCCTAATCTTTTTTGATTTTGTGACAATTTGTTTCTGCTTCCTGTATTAGTTAAAAATAACTATTTTCCCCTTAATACAGGTGACTCACTGGCACAGTCCGTACTTTTTTGCCTACTTCCCTTCAGCATCTTCCTTCCCAGCTCTTCTTGCAGATATGTTGTGTGGTGGAATAGGATGTGTGGGCTTCTCTTGGGTGAGTTTACTCTGGTCTCTGGTACTGGTGCTTCACCTTGCCAAGATTTTAAGCATTTCAGTAACATTCTGCAACGAAATTATAGATTAATGGCAGTGAAGTCACAGGAGTATTTTTGTGGGTAAATTTCCTTGATTAATTAAGGGTTTTCATATGAACACCCTGAATGATTCCAGGTATAAAAGGCTATTTCCTCATACAAGTTTTGCTCTTGAAAAATCACCAACATTTAGAATTAGTGATAGCAGTGCAAACATACTGGTAATCCAGTAGTAAGTATGACTACAGTTTAGCACCCATTGTTGTTATTTCTCTTTTCATCTGGATGAATGGAAAATTTTCTTAAGCCAACCCCTACATTCATATGAGATGAATGAGATGAACTTTTCTCAAAAGAGGCTGGTATTTGATGTTGAAAAAAAAAATATGCAAGATGCAAATCCTAGACTTTGACATTTGACAGTCATGGTTCTATGTAAGGCCTATTTTGACATTTTTTAGTAAGTATTAGAAACTACATGCACAAAATGGTCTTCAGGTCCCTAACTTGGATGGTGACATTAGTCATCTAGTCCCTTCCTTTAGAGGAAAAGAGAGAGGGAGAATTATTCTTGCTCTGATAGATCTGATTTCTCTTCATGGTCTAGTGAGATTATTCCCTCTGCTCTGTTTTTCAACACAGGCTGCAAGTCCAGCTTGCACAGAGCTGGAGACTGTCATGCTGGATTGGCTAGGGAAGATGATTAATTTGCCTGAAGAGTTTTTAGCTGGAAAGGATGGCCAAGGTGGAGGAGTCATTCAGGTAAGAGGGGACATGGAAAAAAGAATACAGATTGAGTTCATGAAATCATGATTTTGTAAAGTCTTTATACTGGGACACTAATGAAGGATTTTTTTTTTTGCTGCCACATGGGTTCCTCTCAAATCTCCAGAAGGATTGATGGTGTGTAAGAATGTCTGTAGGTGGGCAGGATCATTAATGAAAGTAATGCTTTTGTTTTTGGAGCAGCTGATTTCTAGAACACTTCTCATGAAGAATTGTTAGTAGTTCTGTTTAAAATCTAGGCTTAAAATTCAAATCAGAGTTGTGTAGGATGGAGACTTTAATTTGTTACTCAGTGAACTGGGTTCATACTTGTCAACAATATGCAGCAATGTTTCATAGCTGAGGTTAGAAGTCTACCTTTTATATGTGCAATTGTTTATTTCAGTCAGTTTCCACAGAACATTTGAGATAAATGTTGATAAATAGAAATAGAAGAACGTAGTAGAAAGTCTACTACTCTCTGGCAACTTTTGCCAAAGAGGTTGAAATTACTTTAAGTTTTTCTTATGTAACAAAAGGAAATATCAGAATATTATAATAAAATGAAAAGCTGCTTAAAATGTGAACCTAAGCAGTTCTATCAATAGATAATACAATTTTGAGACTACACTGCACATCCAAACTAGAAAAAAGTCCCCAAACTTTGACATTGACTGCTGAATGGAACTTACAATGTCTGCATAGATGACCTGCACAATAATGACTATATCATCAACGGGCAATCTTGCATGCATGCATAATAACATTGTTTGTCAGCCATGGCTCCACTAGCACATGGTCATTCTGCAAATGCAACTCTGGTCACAGCTATTAATCTATCTAAAATAACAATTATTTATAACATAGATTTCTTCTGTGAAGAAGATTGAAATTTAAATAATTATTTTCTGCTTCTATAATAATCTCTGGAGTCTGGTAATTGGAGGCCAGGGCACAATCCATTTTATCCCAAGACAGTCTTCTAATATACCTCTGATTTAGATGCTAGAACTGGGGGCTTCTTTCTTTGATCTCAGCTGCAAATGCCTACAGTGTATGCCAATGAATTCTTCCCAACATCTTCCTAGGCAATAATGAATTTAACCCAAATGTTGTTGTTGTCCTAGATGGACCTGTACCTACACCAGTGTATTTCCAGTATAGTTCTTTACTCATCTGCTTGCTCTGTCAGTGTCTTTGTCATTACAATTTCTAGGGAGAGCTTTATGTTCAAGAAATCAAGCTTCCCCCATGCATCATAGCAGCATCTATTTTGTACCAGTTAAAGCAGGCAGTTATGCCTGATTGTTATCAGCAGGAAATATTGCCCCTCCAGGCTGACAGTGCTGGATTGCCCATCATTTTCATCAGAAACCAACCGGTCATTTTCCGAATCGAAAGTGGGCTCTGTGCTCCAGCTTATGATGTAGTCATTTGGGCTGCAGATCTTCTTGTCTTGCTCTTGAAATAATAATGATCCAAGCAAGAGAGCGTGAGGCAAAGACAACATGAGTCTGTGAAAGTGCCAGTCATTCTGTTCCTAAATGCCAAGTAATTATTGTGCTATTGGGTAAAACTGAGCCTGTGAAAATTGCCTCTTAATTACATTTGAAAGTCTATGTCAATATGAAGCACTTTGTTGTTGTGTGCAAGATGACACTTCAAAATGGCAAAAGATGAAAGAAAATTTCAGTTCAGAGCTCTGGTGGACATGAACATCAGCTCTTGCTGATATTTCCCCCGCCTCTTGAGCCTGCTTGCCATGGCAACCTTTGTTTGCCTGTGGTAAAAGCAAAGGTATCATCATCCTTCACTTAATGCAGAATACAGCATTCAAGAGGATAAAAAAACAGCTTTCGAAAATAAGCGAGAAAGCAACTTTCTTCCTGAAGTTTGTATCCTGCTGTTCATTCTAGATAAATTGCTGGAAAGTGTACCTGCTTTGAATTTTAAAGAGTTTTCTTGCTCTGCAAAGAAAAAGTATTTTAGGGGTGAGATAAAAATATCTTTGGCCTGGCAAAGAACGCTGCTGATTTATCTTACTTGTCAGTTAGCCAAGTAGTTCAAGAACCAAGGTGGTTTTTTTCCTCAAAGATACTTAGCACAAGACTTTGGTGCCAAGTGTATAGAAGAGCATTGCAAACCAGGCTCTGCAAGCAGTGTAAAAAAGGTGACTCAGTATAAAAAAAGTGATTTATGGAAACTGAGGCAAGGGAAAAAGCCTGTGTCTATCATGAGACATCCAAAAGCATTTCTAGGTTGTTGGATTCAGGTACCTTTAGGTTATGTTCCAGCTGCATATCAGGAGGCAAAATTCAGCTGGGCAACAGGCCCTTTTCTTTTCATGACCTCTTGTTTCTGTAAAAGGAAATTCATACAGGCCCTGTTGTATACATTGGCTACGTGCCAGCATAGATGAAGAGCCAGAATATCTTGGTGCACTTCTTAGAAAGCTGAGGCTATTCTTCAGCCTAAGTCATTTGCCCACCCAGCCAGGTGATCACCAGAATAGTGGGGGCCGTAAATTTCCAGATCTCAAATTAATGCCTTAACCTTTGTAATTTCTTACAGGCATTTTCTTTTATATATTAATGCCCATTTTTGTAATATGTGTGTTCCATATGAGTCCTGGAAATATGTTAACAGTGTAAAAAGTTATTTTATTTCAGCTATTTTGACTTTTTAGACAGAAAAAGTCAGATGATTTCTCCATGTTCTGATATTGTGATGAGAGCTCTGTTCAGCTACAAAACCATATACAGAATAACATTAAATGAGGAGATTGCCAAATTACTCTTTCTATAACTAACAGACCAGATTTTCTTCACCCCTTGCCTCCACAGTTCTACCTTACTTGACCAAAAGGAACAATTGTATCCTAATTCCACACTCTATGTGCAATAATTCCCTCAGTTGCCATATTACTGTATGCAGCAGCAGCAGAAGCAGCAGGTATAAAAAATCCACAAATAATGCAAAAAAGAGCACAAAACTGTCTCCAGCTTGTGTTTATGCCCTGGGGTCTACATTGCTCAAATCTCACACTACCAGATAGGCAGATGAAATATATTCATCATTGGCAATACATTCAATGAATGTCCTGGGACTGTCCTTTTCCCTGATTACTCCATTGATGCAGCTGTTGAATTTCAGCTGGATTGCATTCATTCACTGTTGAGATATTGACGTGTGTAGAAGGCAGCTTGGTCTTACATGAAAGTCTGAACTCACTGGGATCATTCTCACATATGAAATCTGTCAGGTCAGGCTCACCTTCAGGGAAATAAAATCACTTCCCAAATACTTAAACATTTGTTGTAATTAGTAAGTATACACAGGTTTTCAACAGAGGGAGGAGAGAATTTTGGTACAGGACAAGAAACACCAAAATTAGTTTATTGACACTGGGATATTTCTGAGACATAGATATTAAAATAAGTGACTCTATTCAGAGCACAGTTATGATTCATATGATGTTTGATCAACTTTGAAAGTACCTAAAAACTTCATCTTGCATAGAGACTCCCCAATACATTGAAATTTATGAGCATGTATTTACAAACTGCTACTTATAGTTTAAAAGAGTTTAAAAGGGCATGTTTCAGATGCAATTGCATATTCTAGATGAAAACCATATAAAGCATTTCTGGGAAGTTGTATTCTGTGAAATTTACTGATAAATTGGTACAAAAAATTCTCCTTTTTGTTATCACAGAATATCCAAGACACATTTTAAACTGATGTTTTTGTGAGTCAAAGTGCAATTTAGAAATAGCGTGTCACTGTTCCTTTCATCTTTGTTGGTGATGAAGAAAACATACATAACTAATACTTTGAAGTGCAATTAGCTATATTGAATCATAGCAGTTTTGTTTTTTCTCTTTTAGTCACAATAATTTACTTGCCCAAGGTAATTCTAATATGTACGAAGGCATATAATTGGGCTTGTTGCTTGATAGACGCGAGAGTTGGCATTCAGATTGTGATGGAACTTAAATGTGCAGAAATCCAGAGTGACATAAATCAACAGTTACTCTGACATTGTTTTGAGCTAAGAGCAGATTGGTGCTGGTTTGAGAGCCTTTTCATGTACATTTAAGTCTGTGAGTCCAGCTTTTTATCACTTACTTGCAAGGCTGTTGCCTAAACTGAGCAAGCATAGAGATTTAAGAGAACAGGCAAAAGCACTGGGAAGGAGGAGATCAAGATCAAAGAGAGATTCCTCCCTTGCTGTCAGACATATTTTTTAAAAAAGATGGGACTGCAGTTTCTCATCTGCAGTTTCTGTTAACTACTTTACAGATTCATGAATGTCACTTTTCTTCTTCTGCAATGTTTTAATTTTGAATCTTCCCTCTATTTATCCCACAGGGAAGTGCAAGCGAGGCCACTCTGATGGCACTGCTTGCTGCAAGAACAAAGACCATCAGACAGGTGCAGTCAGAGAAGCCTGAGCTAACAGAAGCAGAGATCATGGGTAGGCTGGTGGCTTATGCTTCAGATCAGGTGAGTACTTCTCATTAACATGGAAACAGTGTCTATACTTAACATTTCAGCCATCTGAATAGGCAGGTGAGATCAGTATAAACTCTTTGGATTGGTGACTATTTGATTTTGGTTGTTTAAATCTTACTGTACATCATAAATGTGTTCCACAGGCATCTGTATTGGGATCAGTGTTGTTTAACTAATGACAGAGACAAAGGGATTGAGTACACCCTCAGCAAATTTGGAGATGACACTGAGCTGAGTGGTTCAGTTGACACACTTGAGGATGGGATGCCATCCAGAGGGACCTGGATAAACTTGAAAATTGCTCCATGGGAATCTCATGAGGTTAATAAGACCAAGTTCAAGGTGCTGCACCTGGGTCTTGGCAACCCCCAGTACCAGCACAGGCTGGGGGATGAACAGATGGAGAGCAGCCCTGCCCAGAAGGACTTGGGGGTGCTGGTGGATGAGAGGCTGGACACAAACTGGAAAAGTGTGTTTGCAAAAAGCCAAACACGTCCTGGGCTGCATCCAAAGCAGTGTGGGCAGCAGGGCCAAGGAGGGGATTCTGCCCCTCTGCTCTGCTCTAGTTGGACCCCATCTGCAGTGCTACATCAGCTCTGGGGGCCCCAGCAAAGGGAGGACATGGACCTGTTGGAGTGAGTACAGAGAACGGGCATCAAGATGATCAGAGAAATGAAGCACCTCTTCTATGAGAAAAGGCTGAGAGAATTAGGATTGCTCAGCTGGGAGAAGAGAAGGCTTTGGGGTGACATAATTATGACTTAAAGTATCCTATAAGAAAAACATGGGGGACTTTATACAAGAGAATGTAGTGACAGGACAAGGGGGAATGATTTTAAACTGTGAGTAGGGTGATTATA
The DNA here is from genome assembly GCA_013400175.1 of Phainopepla nitens. Lineage (NCBI taxonomy): Eukaryota > Metazoa > Chordata > Aves > Passeriformes > Bombycillidae > Phainopepla > Phainopepla nitens. Next base: position 576,074 of record VXBQ01002607.1, read on the forward strand.
TGAAAGAAATTCTTTACAGTGAGGGTGGTGAGGCACTGGAACAGGTTGTCCACAGAAGTTGTGGATGTCCCAGCTGTGGAGGTGTTCGAGGCCAGGATGTATGGGGTTCTGCACAAGCTGGTCTAGTGGAAGATGTCCCTGCCCATGACAGTGGAATTTGTACTAGTTGATCTGTAAGGTTCCTTCCCACCCAGGCCATTCTGTGATTCTCTGATAAGTGAACTTGAATGTCGTGTGCGCTATCATAATATAAAGGATAAATATCCAGATGTCAGTGTTAAATACCTTTATAAAAAGATTATTTGAAGTAAATAAAGATAATCAAATAAGGTATTAATTTCAGTTATGTTTAGTAAGTCTAGGATACCTTTTGTTACATGCAGTCTTCTGTGTCCATCTGTGCACTCAGTATTTTCCTCCTACATGCACGTGTGCAAACAAACACACATACATCCTCCCCCTATATGCATGCATGGGTACAGATGCATGTATGCAGAAAAACCTAATGCATGAATATAAAGCAAATTGGTCACAGTACTTGAAGAAGCCAAAAACTTTTTTTTTTTTAAAGAAGACCTTTAAGATATCCATCTGCCAATCCAACTAAGAAATCTTGTAAGGAAACAGAAAATGTAATCCTTGATTTCTGACTGTGATTGGTATTTAGCAGACTGAGTTACACTAAATTCTCAGCAGGCCATGACTGTGAGAGGCTTTTAATGTTAATGAAAACAAATTCTGCTCATGTGAGTTCTGCTGCTGCTACATTTCTGGCACAGTAATCCTACTGAAGGTCCATGCAATGTTGTTTCTCTTAATATGTGTGACATTTTCTTACCTACATGTCAATGAGACAGAAAAAAAACCTCTCTTAGTATTTAATGTTTATTTTAAAGTAATGTCCAATGTGCAGAGTAAAATGGCCAGTTTCAGCCTTACTTTGATTTACTACTAAGTGTATGTTAGAAAGCACTGTAGAAGAAGTTAACACTATGCTTGCTCTTTGCTGGTGGGAAGAGGGATTACACTTGCATGGTGAGAAGATTCAGGACTTGAAAATATGAGAAAAGATAACTGCTTTCAAGAGGCACAAAGGATATTTATCCTTTTTTTTTTTTTTGTTTGGGACCCTAAGGTCAGTATTGTGCAGACCACTAGTCCCAGAGCTCTGACCGACCCAGTGATGCACAAAACCTCTTGCTTGTTTTGACTTTTTTGTCCCATATAAGAGGCTGACCTGAAATGAGGACTGACAGGCCTTCCTGCCTACTGAAGGTCAGAGGATCTTATGTTTACAGAAGGATTTGCCTTAAGATACTGCTGACCTTTCCAAGCAGATTGTTGCCGAGCTCACCGTTCCTTCTGCGTTAACAACAGACCTGTGTGACTCATAAGCAATAGTTCACGGAAGAAAGTTTTAACATAAGCCATTCTGTGGGAGGGAAAAGCATTCACTGATAGAGCCCAACAATGCCAGAATGCATTTGGAAAAGAATCTTGCTACAATTTTTTGAGTCTTGATGATGCAATTTAGGGGTTCTGACTGGCTACCAACCTCAGTGTATTATTGTGGTTTGCTTATTTGCAATTCTAGTATAAATAAATTCTAAAATACATTTTTCCATTGTACACTTGAATAAAGTATGGTATTGCTATGCCACACACCTTGTTTTCCATTTATATTTTAAGTCTAGGCTTCCAAATTTTCTCAAGTTGGTGCCTAATTAGTTACCAAAGCACATTAACAAGGGCCACTACTGAGATACAAATTAATGGTACATCTGTCTTTTAAACATGCCATTCCAGGGATATGTTAAAGGCAAAAACTTCATCTAGTCAAGTTTAACAAAATTCTGGATTGTTGTTTTTGTGATTATATGCTAAATTAAAACATAATTAGTAAGCAGTTTTACAGGCACTGGCAAGAATCAGCAAGGAGATTGTGAATGAGAATAGTCATGATATGAAAAGGTGAGGGATTTTCCTCTTTCAAATGAATGATGATTAATGAAACTATAGAAGGTAAAATAGCTTTTCTGTTTGTTTGTTTTAATCATGCTTTAAAGGAGATTATTTTGTGGCTGATGTACCTTTCATTGCCAATGAAGTTTTTATTCCTGTTGTTATTCTATTCTACTTCACAAATTTATAAGAATTTTGTAGTGATATCTTTGTTTTTGTTTACAGAGATATACTGTATTTTCTAAAACAATATTATTTCAGGAGAATTCAAATGAAGTGAGTTGTAAATAAAATAATACATTGGGAATGATCCTTACTTGCCTAAAAAAGTGAATGAGTGATCGAACCACAATTTGGTCAGTGTGTAATCGGAAAAAATGGTCGTGCAAGAAAATACCTGTTTGTACCATACTGTGACATGCATAATTTTAGAGTTCAGAAAAGCTATACACCATAAAAATATGCTAGCAAGCACCTGAATCATTATCAGACAAGATGATTGTCTGCACATCTTTTGATTGATCTAGAGCCAAATCCTGAAGCTCTGCATCAATCCTACCGTGTAAATTAAAGCTCTCACTAAGGTTAATGGAACTCTTGTGTAATGTGATCATGGCAAGGGTCTCAAGGATGTGTCAGGGTTGCTATTAGTTTGTTGTGTGTATGTATTTATGTATATGTGTGTGTATGTGTGTCCATCTACCTATAGGAAAGGTGGAGAAGTATGTATCTATTACATACCATCAACAGTCCCAGGATCTCAAGTATGGCATTACTTGAAAGGACTTAACTTTTTCAGTTTGTAAATTTAAATGAACTTATTACATTACAACAAAAGGTGTTGGTCTTAAAACTTGCTCCTTTCTTTGTAGGCTCATTCATCTGTGGAAAGGGCTGCACTGATTGGTGCTGTGAAGATTAAAAATGTTCCTTCAGATGACACATTTAGTGTTTGTGGTTCAGCCTTGAAGAAAGTTCTGGCTGAAGACAAAGCTGCTGGTCTTATACCATTCTTTGTGAGTACTGGATTTTCACAAATCAGTGGATGCAATGCTTCTGATAAGATGCTTCATGAATAGATGGTCCCATCCCTAACAGAGGCACTGATAGGCAGCTGAGCTAGAATACTAGGAGAGGTTCCATGAGTGTTCTTCACATGCCTTTTCGTGCAGGATGAGAAAATAATTGGAGCAGCTGGTTGCACTTCTCAGCAAAATTATTTTTGGGGTCAATTTTGTAGTTGCGTGTAGTCCTGCAGTGTTGTATCTCCTAATTCCTGAATTCTGAACTGCTTACCTTTGTTTTTCAGGTTCCAGCTTGCTTACAAATAAAACAGGCTTAAAGGCACTAAATTAAATGATGCTATCTCAAGCTCAAGTGTCTTCAAGAAACAATAGTTCACCCTTGATAGTACTTTAGCAAAGAAAAAAACCTCCATAATATATCCCAAATATGATCGAGATCAGACATTGTCAGTCAGGTACTTGTGAGTATGTAACTAATCTCTAACAAGTGAGCTATAGGGAATGCAGCTGTGGAAACTTCAGGTGTCACCATTTCTTGTTATCTGTCCATGTTTTTTTCCAGAGACTCCTGCTTCCACAGCAGGACAGCGAAGGTAAATGTGGTTATGTCTCAGTACCTTAAGCTCATAAATCCCCCAAGTTTTGACACAGAGCCTTGGTAGATTAGATAAAATTCTAAAGTTTTGTTCTACCATGGTAAGAACCTGATGAAAAAGAAAAATTACTTATTCATCAGAACTACTGCTCCTGCCAGTTCAGAATACCATGTTATTACTTCAAGTTAAAACAAGATTTTGCCATGTGTTTTTTTTTCCCATGAAGAAAGTAACTTCTCTTGTGGTTTTGTATATCACCAGTAACATTCTTTGTTTATTTCCAAGCATTATGCTCCACTAAACTTGATACAGACCATAGGCTGTATAGATCTATTAAAGCGTATAATATGCTACAGAGAATATGTTTTTACTGGCCTCCACTGAAGAAAAAAATCCTGACACAACGAATTTAGAAACTGATAACTTCAGAAATGGAATTTTTTAAGAGATTCAAAAATAAGTCACTGTTTTCACAGAAAAGTCACGTCTGACAATGGTTGTTTCTTTTCCTTCATATTGTAACATTTTGAAAAGGGATAATGTGACTTAAATTTCTATGAACTGTTTTCAGAAGAATTAGAAGATTAAGCTTCCTTATAGTCATGGATTAGTGCCAAATGGGACAAAGAAGCTTAAATTTCACCAAGCTCTTTTGAAAATATAATCTTTTTACTCTTCTTGTTATTAACCTTTAGAGAATGTTTTCACGTAATATGAGGATGACTAGAATGAGAAGTGGTTTTCATACGTGCAAAACACTGCTAATTTCTAGGGTGCCTAGAAATAGTTAGTCCTTAGGGTGACCAAGCATATCCTGTCACTTGCTTTACAATATAACAAGATTCTGACTGGGAAAAAAGCATCTCTAGGGATTCCAAAAAGAAATTTTTTCTGTGGGACACATCTATTGAGGTGAAGAACATGCCACAGGGCATGTTTTATTTCTCTGTGTTATGATCCCAGCTCATAATACCTTACACAGTATCCTGTTTCTATATCTCACTGTTAATTTTAAATAATTACAAGTACAGCAGGATATCACATCTTTGGGCAGTAACTATAAAATTAATGTCTTTTTTCCTTAGCTTTTATCCATTAGCGAAGAAATGCAACTTGCCTCTCATAAATATTCATGCCTTATTAATTTTTCTATGCATAGCAAGAGAAAAAAAATTTCTAATTTATATATTTAGTGACACCTTTACAAAGGGTGTTTTAACTGCTCTTTTTCTTTCTCTGTTTGTTTAGCTTGCAAAACAGGCTTTCAAGGACAGCATAGGCTCTGCCTGAGTTAATACAGCCTGTATCAAGTCTTCCATTTATTTGTATACATAAAATATGCCAGCTTAGGTTAAACTAGATCTCATTATTGGTATGGCTGGCCTCTTAATTGAAAAGGTGTGTTAATTCTCTGTCATGCTGAGCAGCAGTCCATGCACTGTATTAGTGCTCCCTTTTCTGGCTTGCAGATTTCAAAAGCCTTTCCATTTCTTTTGTTCTTGAGTAATTTGGTGCTGTTGTATTTTGTTCTGGCGACAAAGATATGCACATTGCCAAGGAAACACCTTAGCCACTTGATTCCTTGTCTCCCTGTATTCACTGATCCTTCACTAAGGGGAGTGATTCAACATCAAAGCAACAAGTTTGATGGAAGAAATACTGCCTGAAGAGACTTGCGACAGCAGAGACATCATTCCTAATGAAGATATCTTCTTTGCATCCAAGCTGCTACAGTCTGCCTTGGAAGCAAGAAAAGGTTTTGTAAGGGATTAAAAAGAAAAAAAAGAAGTAAATTGCAATGCCTTATAGGCATGTTTCTCCTCTTATACTTAATGAATAAATGAAGAATCATTATACTGAATTTGATAGCAGTGCTTTCCCTGCAGAGGTGAGTGGAGAATCAGGGTCAGGTTTGCTTGATGTGAAACAGGTTCTGTCATTACAGCTGTCTGTTAATTAAAGGTTTGCTTTTCACGTACATAGGATTTGGCAGTCAGCCTTTTTTGGGGAGAGACATTGTCTTTAAAAGGAATCTTTGCATTTTTACCCATTGTCAATATCTTGTAGCACTGGTAATGTGTATATCATTTTGTTCAGTAGAAGCTGTTGCCGCTAGGGTACCCAGCGCTCTACTTTTGTTTTCTTTCTTTTCTTTCTGAGTTCAGACTTGTGGTAATTTGTCTCTTTCAAAATACTTTTGCAGAAACAGAAACAGAGATGTTTTCATATGGTAAAGCAAGCAGACTGTGCAAACCAAGCACTTAACCATGTTGAGTGTTGAGGCACTAAAGTTGCCACAATTTACTGAGGAGCCATTTCCCAGCATGGCTGATGTGCAGCCCTTCATCTGGCCCCGAGTTAAAGGGGAGCTTTAAAACACGTGCTGAAGTCAGGTCCATTTCATTAACTGTAGACAGACACTGGTGGTTGAGGCTGTGTGTAAATGCCTCTCTCAGCTGGGCCCTATGCTCCCAGCTTGAGACAGGTCTCTGTGCTGGCAAAGTGTTGGCTGGGATGCTCAAAAGTGAAGACCACTAAGTTAAGCACTTCTAAATTCAGATAGAGTGCCCACTGCATTCAAGCCTAGCTCACCTAAATGTATGCAGGTGGCCTGTGAGCTTTGTGCTGTCTTTCATAAGTCAGCACTGACAGATTGCAGCTGGCATGTACAAGGTACAATATACTTCAACTACTTCTGCCAGTATAAAGCTGCTACAACACAATTGCCTGCTGCCCAGCATGAAATCTCTCTGATTCTAGATGAAATGACTCCTCTGAATGTGATCCACAGGATATTAAAAAGCAGGCTTTTTGTATCTAGACTCACTCAGGAAACAATAAATCAGAATCAGATCAACAGAGGAGCCATCTTTTCAGTAGAACACTTAGATCCTGACCACTGATTTCCGTTTGGAAGAAACATTCCTGAGACATGTACAGATGTCTAGGGTGATGTTTCTTAACCCACTGTTTGTGAATGATTGCTATTCTGTAAAACACTGAATGGTGGTTTAGAGAACTGTTGCAGTTTTCTTCAGGCCACAGACATTCTCATGAGCGCAAGCTGGCAAGAACTGAATAGGAGAAAATAAAAATGATATGCGAACATTGAAAGTTCTGCCTCATTTTAGTTATTTGCAAATGAAAAGCTTTGTGGTGGAACCATGAAAAATGTGTCCGCATCTTTTTCAAAAGCTGTAGGAGATCTTCCAGTTGAAAAGATTGAGAGTAATTGCTCTCAGGAATCATAAAGATTCATATATGTTTCCTGACATAGCTCTCCATTTCAGGAAAGTAACACATGAGATGACTGCATTAAGCATTTTAGCTGTTTTGTATTCACAACCAAGGGCTGAGTCAAATTTGAAGTGCACAACCTGAAAAGGAAAAGGCCTGCAGGCTGTACTGAGCCATCAGTCCCATTTCTGTGATGCAGTCTGTCCCCTGCCCTTTGCACAAATGTGATTTTTCTGGTGTTACACAAGCTACAAATTGAGTTAGATTCATTCTGTAGTACTGAGGCGGGGTAATGAGAGGCCTGACAAGAGCAGATGCTGTCACTCTGAGTGGTTTCTGAGAATTAAAGCAAGTAGCTTTGAGGCTTAGACACCTGCAGAGAGGAAAATAAAATTATTTTAGAAATTGAGGTTATACTTTACAGAATAATCCATTATTTAAACAGCTAAGCATATGTTTAAACTCATATAATCTCTCACTGAACAAACATATTCCTTGTCCTGATTAGGAGAATACCTTAACTGCAGTATAAAACTAATAACAATAATGTGTAACTTTTTGTTGTGAAATTTCTATCATTATTTTAATTGCTGAACTAACCAAGGGAATTTCACTCTAATATTGTCAGAAAATTCATACCATTTTACCATAAAACATATGTGGAAAAGCAGAGTAAAGTCTATGGTGCACTCTTTTTATTTATTTCCCAATCCAATGGTTAACCCCTATTATTTATGCATAAAGGAAAACTGGCATTTTTGTCATGGTACCCTCCATTGTGATAAATATATTTTCACTCCATACACATGTGCCTTCTTAGGAAAAATAAAGACCAAATCTTTTTTTGCTATTTGAAAAAATACCCTGCGATCTTTTCAAAGCAACCTCTCTCAGAGGGTGATTAGTCTTCCAGAGAACTCTTAAACATACCTCAAGGCACTTCAGTTTTCTGTTCTTCTGTGTCTCAGGAATATAGGAGGGCCCAGTATAGATAAAGATTAGATTATCTTGAAGGAAAAATATGTTAGCTCACAATTTTACTAACTGTATACATACAATGTGCTTCTCACTTTCAGAACTGTATTCATTTCAAACTCCGGTTCTTAGTAGTTTAATATACAAAAAAATACTGAATTGTTCTTTTTTTATTTTAATAATGACTTTTTTCAAGTTTTGCTATGACAGAATGTTTGTTTCTTGAAAAGTCTAGTGGATAAATATAATTTAGGTTTTCCTTTCTCTTCTTATTGATCTTATAATGAATTTACTAGGGGACATGGGCACACATACACACAGAAAAATGTGGCTAATTCCAGATATATAGGGAAAAACTGTAGGAACAAAATATGTTGCATTGACAGTGTACTTGGCAAAAGGTAACCAGATAAATTAAAAACAGCAAAATTCTGAGTTTGGCATTTTTATAATCATCTCCCAGCTGTACTGTAGTTTATGGGTTACCTTGGATAAATTATTTAATTCTTTTGTACTTCAATACTGTGACTAGAAGACAACATACTTTATTTGTCCATTTAAACAGTAAAGTGTCATTTATTATGTAAAAATCTAGTAAAAGACAAAAACCATCCTCAGCCTTTATTAGTGCTTTCAGAAATCAGACAGGTTGTTTAAAACATAAGTGTAGCAATGAAAAATAAAATAATATCAGTTTATATGCCCTTGGTAGTTGGGGGTTTTTGATTAAAATTCTACCTGCATATTCCCAATAATTTACAATAGCTCTTTTTCACCTAAAAACTTCAGCATTTATGTTGCCTCTGCTTTTAGCCCACTGGTCACACAGAAGGATACATTAAATGAGACATTAACAGAATGAAGGAAGAGCTGTTCCAGTGTTGTAGGATGAATCTGGGAGAAGAAGTTGCTCTGTGAAAAAGTCTTGCAAGCCAAATAGTGAACATGTGCTACCAGTGAACAGGTTCCAGGTTGCAGATCTCTAGAGCATAAATAAACTGGTTACAAATCTCTGGTGCAGAGCTGTGGCTCCGATCAAGACAGCAACATTTGTCAATCTATTCTGTCAGCAATAATACCTTTCAGTTGCTCAGGTTCAGAACTTGCTTATGTACCATGAACTGAAAATCATTTTCATGGGATTTGCATGTTAGGGTAGGATTGAGCCACATGATAAGCATGTGGAACATACAGAAAATATATAAAATATAGCATTAGCACAGCACTGTGCCTATATTACAGTACTTATCACTTAATTTTATTTTATGCATCTGCTTCAATGGTCTGTCATGGGAGCTTTGAAAAAAACCACACCCACAGTCTTAAAAGTTCCACTAAGGGTAGGTAATGACTAAAATCAGGTTTTTGTTCTATAATGTCTATTCTTTTTGTTTATTACTGCCTTTGCAGACCGTTTTTCTCATTTGGTAATTTTCTATGCTGTAACACTCTTTTTTTTTTTTGGCTCTGCAGTTCTGTGCAACACTTGGAACCACCTCTTGCTGCTCCTTTGACAAACTGTTAGAACTGGGTCCTATTTGTAAGTCTTTGCTGCTTCTTTCTAAAATTGCAGATACCAGTTTAAGCCATGCTGAGTCATTTCCAGGACATTATGCAGTGTCAGTGTCCAAATACAATAAAGCTATTTATAGATGAGACCTTCAGTTACAGCTTTATTTCTAATATTAGGTCGAGCAGCAAATGTGTATTCTCAAGCTGTTAAAAGAGTTAGAGGATTTTGCCTTAAGGGTTTCTTTTCTGGGGAGGACATAATTTGAAATAGTGTCAGTTAAGAATTACTGTAAGTGCCTCAGTTTGTAGCATACTTCTTCAAGCCCTTCTACCTGCAAGGGCATCTAAGGCAATGCTGAACTCTTGATTCTGCTCTACACCAAGTGTTTTGTTTCTGCCTGGATCTAACCACTATAAAAGGTAGGGAAATATGCACCAAAAATCCCTGTCTATTCTTGATCCTTACTCTCCCCTTCCCAATTTCCTTCCTCTTTCAAGAAAATAGGAAAAATGCCAGTGTGTTCAACACAGTGATTGAGTCATGGACTCTTCATAAGTATTTCCTTCTGTGTTATGGTTTTTTATATAAAGCTTTGATCTGCTGCAGGGCTTGGTCAAATCACATGTTTGCTGGCTGATGAAAATGCTATCAAAGCACACCATATAACCTCAAGTGTGCATTTAGAAAAGGAAATCAATAGCTGTAAGCAACTAGAAGCAACTTCATAGAAACACAGCTTGATTTGATGTCCTGTTAATTTATTCAGGTGGGGGTGTAAATTTTGGGGCTTGTGTGGTGGTCATTTACTCTGTGAGGTTTCCTGCCTTTCAGCACAGGCCCCAACAACTCGATTTCTCCCAGTGATTCTTTTTAAACAGGTTCCTAGTAGTCTGCTTAGCAACTACAGATTAGTTTGCTGTTTGTGTTATTCCTACGGACCTGTTAAAATAGTGACAGGTTAAAATAGTGACCTGTTAAACTAGTGACAGTAATAGGTTTAGACATAGCAAGTGATCATGTGTTTCACTGCAATGATTCCCTGCTTGTGCAGCAGAGCCCAGCAGAAGGATGGCATACCAGTGAAGTCAGAATCCTTGTGCTACCTCTTCTGCTTGATTTTCTCCTTAGCATACATGAGGAGTAGTCCTGTGATATAAAGGCTGTGTCTCAAGCCAAGTATATTTAAAAATAGATAATCAGTTAAACTTTCAACATGCATTCAAATAAACCTAAGTTGTGGATGTTGTGAATATTTTATTAGCTTTCCCAGACATTCATGCACAAAGAAAATTTAGTTCACAAGAATGCAAATTTCAGCATGAACTTGGTGCCCAACTGCAGAGCTCTGTGGATATACCTCTGTATGTGGAAATCACCATCAGAATTATTTGGTGGCTAGTGTAAAGGTGTTACATGGGCTTCAGCCATCAACTGATAGACCAGAATTGTTTCTGAGTGCATTAAAACAGTGTTCTCTAGTAGAGTGTGAATGCTTAATTACAGAGTATACATGAGCTGCTCATATGCCAAAATATTTTTGCAGAACCTATTCAATGGCTAACCAAAAGTAGCACTTTCTTAGCATTTCAGTGCTTGCTTTTGCATAAGTGCCTCTGTCTTTGAAATAGTTTGCTGCTCATAGTTCAAAAGCATGCACATTTACAATATGTAAAAAATGATGTTTAGAAATGTGTGATTCCTGAGTTAGAAGTGGGGAGCACAGCTGATATTCTATCTCCTCCTGCTAAAGTAGTTTTATTACCATAGAAATGGTAAATCTCTAGATACATTTTTTTAGCAGTGTATGTTATAATGGTTCTTAAATCAAAACCACAAAGTAATTTATGTTGCTTAATTTTAGTAAGATAAACCTAGAGATGATGATCCTTATGGGCCCTTTGCAATACAGGATATTCTATGATTCTGTGGTTCTGTAACTTTTTTCCAGTAGAAGTGGAAATGAAAAACAATATGTTATATGTACATTTTTATATATTAATGGAAACCCAGATGGTAGAAACATTTAATCTCTTAATTTAATTTTAAATTGGGAAAATAATAACATCAAAGAGAAATCTCTCAGGCACTTGGTTTCATGCAAAATAATTGGGCTTTTTAATCTGCTGTTTAATTCATTTCCTTCAATTATTTTTTAGGTAATAAGGAAAATATCTGGATGCATATTGATGCAGCCTATGCAGGAAGTGCTTTCATCTGCCCTGAATTCAGGCATCTTTTAAATGGAGTGGAGGTGAATGAATGTTTTTTTTTCTAGCAGCCTGCTGAAACCTTGCTCTTTCATAGAATTTGTGTGTTTCTTATGCACCCAAGATTAATGGCTCTTCCAGAATTTCTGAATAAGCTGCACCTCAGTTTGCACTACAGATCCCTGTACATTCTATTACATTACTTAAATTTTAATTTTTTTTTTGGTATCTACTGGGAGTATGTGAGCACCCCTCTATAAGAAGTTTGTCATTCAGAATAGCAAGTAGTACTGAATCAACAAATAGAAAAGAGGAACTTCTCCCCAAATATCACTAAAGACATGTTCATAACATCCTAATTCTACATTACACAAAAAAGAGGAAAAAAATTAATTTCAACAAATTAATGAGCTCATTTTGTCTTGTTTTCTCCTTACATCCTGAAAGTTGTATATTATAGAGCCAGTACCTGTATCTCAAACAGACAGGATTTAATAACCAAGAGACCTAAATGAAATCTTCCCCCAACAGCACTTCTGTTCCTTTTCCCCCGCCTTGCTGAGCTACTTGGCATTCAGTTGCTTAGATAAGAATACTTCAATTTCCTGCTGCTCCCCTCAGTCAGATAAGTCCTTGTCTTCCACGTCAGTGGAGAAAATATTACTGTTTGGTAAAGCCAGAAGTTTAAACACAGCACTGATAGGCAGTGACTAATGAAGAAGAGGAGGGAAAACCCCCTCACAAATAAAGCAATTTTTTTCTGTCTCTTTTTTATCAGCAAATGAAGCTTGTTGTAATTTCCTGTGGGGGAATATTTTTTAAATTACTGTTACTGGTTCCTAAAGGAAATGAAACAGCATCCCTTGTCTGGGCCAGCATTTTTCATAAGAGTAAATATTTAACAACCATGAATAGGTTTCCTACCTTACATAGTACAGGGTGACAGCTACATAGATGTATAGACAGATGGAGAGACAGACAGATCATCTTCTCTTATGAGAGCAATAGTTAATTGTTTACAGGCAACAGGGAAGGTTATGAGAAGCAAATGAGAACAGAAAAGTGCTATATGGAATAGTCAGACCTTGGTGCTGCCAGGTCTCCATTCCTGGCTTTTTCAAGCTGGTGACTTCTGCCTTTATTAAAACAGAAAACATGGATGAAGCCTTTCCAAAATGGTGTCCATCTTACCCACCTGGGTTTCTTGTGATGCCCAACCTAAACGTGTCAAGTAAACCAGGCTTGGCACATGGTGTACAAATATGTATTTATTGCAAGTGGTTACTTTTTGGTGGGTTTTCTTTTGATTTAGATGAAAAACTAATTTCTACTGAAAGAAAATACCCTATCAAAAAAAAAAAAAAAGAAGACAAAAGAAAACAAAAAAAAAAGAAAAATAATTTCCTAGTCAGTTGTAATTTTTTGAAGGAATATGGTGTGCAGATTCTGAATTACATAAATAATTTCTTGCTATACATTAATTTTGTGTGTATTAGTTTAATATTCCTGGAAGTAGAAAGCTTAGGGAATTGTTATTGGAAAATGTGATCTGAACCCCAGTGAATGTTTCTGAGTATGCCGATTCATTTATTTATTTGTTTAAGATCACAATAAGTATACACTTTTCCATAACATATATATCAAGAAAGTATAATTGTAAACAAATGCTCAAAATGCTGATAATGCCACTAGCCTAACTGCATGCCTAATGTGAATTCCACTCCCAAAATAAACAAAAATTTCAGGAATTGATTCATAGTTACACAGACAATTTGACAAAATCATATCATTAGCACATGGATCCTTTTCTCTATCATAATTCTGTTTTTATTTATCCATTCTCAGTTTGCAGATTCATATAACTTTAATCCTCACAAATGGCTCCTGGTGAATTTTGACTGCTCTGCAATGTGGTGAGTATTACAGTAAAGGGAAACATTACAAGAGACAAAAATAAGTATTAATCTTCCTTTCTAGCAGTAGACATTTCTTTATATTTCTCAACTGAAATGAGGAGAACTGCATAGCTTTGAATCTTATAAATTATTTACAGAATTCAAACTTTTGTTTAATCCAAGTTTCAAAACCATGAAATTTTGAAATAGGTCTGAGCTCTGTATTATTTTACAAAAAGAGAGAGAAGTCCCAAAAAGTCTGGAGATTTATACTTGCTCCATTGTGGGACTGCTTAAAACATGAATAAAAAAAGCTTATTTTAAGGATATCAGTGCAATGAACAGCATGCTAAACAGGGCTTTTTTTTTTTTTTCTCTTAGTTTTCTTTTCCATAACATTTCTTTTGCTTTGATTCTTTTAAAAGCCTTTCTAAAAATGTTTAAGATTTGGCTGATGAAAAGCAGATGATTTCAAAAAGGCCTATTTATGTAATTTGGTACTGGCTTTCAGTTTTCCGAGATGACAGCAGAGACATTTTGATATTAAATGATGCCAAAATAGAAACCCATAGACATAATTTCAAACAAAGCAAAGTATCATGGCAGTAATAATAGCATGGGTTTGCTAAAAACATTCCATAGTAGATGATCCTATTTTGTCCCAAACTAAATGATTACCAGCATCACAATTAATGATACTTATTAGCAAAACAGCTATTCAACAAATGCAGATTATTTCTCAAAAATAAATGAAAATATTTATTTGAGTTATATTAGAACAAAATTTGCAAAAGAGAGGAAAAAAAAGAAGACTCCAAAACATCATCCAGAAATAGGTCACCTTATTTAAAAGAGGAATAAACATAAGACAGTGATCACTCAGTTACTTTTGGTTAACCTTAGTCTCTTTTAATTCCCTGGCAAAGTAGACTATTCTCGGGTAATATATTATGGTTTTTACTTTAATATTTCAGCTGATGTAGGCATTTAAAATCTTCCAACACATTGTGGTTTTTTTCTTTTCCTTAGGGTGGATGGCTTACATTTTGACCCAATTCATCAGTAGTGGCAGCACCCCACATAATGTGCTGTGTCTGTGTGTAAGGAAGTAGGAATGTGATGAAACTCCTTTGCTAGTTCCTCCTATCTTTTTCTCATCACTCAAAGATATTGCTCAAAACTTGCAAATTAGACAATACACTATCATTTTCTTTAATATTTGTAGAACAATTAGGAACTACAGTCTAGTCCCTGACAGTTTAATTTCTCATTAATTCTGCTTTCCCTGAAAACCCTGTGGAACTATGTTAAAGGTATTTTACCTGGCTTTCCAATAAAACAAGTTATATAAAATCACACTATGAGTTCCCATCTCAGGTGATTTTAGGTTATTCCGACTTTAGACTTAGGGAAGTATTTTTTCTGCATTTTGTTTCTTGTTGGGTTTGGTTTGGTTTTTTTTAGTTTTTCTTAGATAAGCCATTGTATAAAATGCTTGTTTTCATAGCTAGGGAGACTCCGACACAAGGACTCTGAAGAGACCTCACAACGTCTCCTTGCTCAAAGTAAAAGTTTCACAACTATAGTTTCACTTGGGCTTCAATTCAGCTAGGCATTTATGTATAGGGGTTATTCACTTAATATAGAATGAATGTACACTTAAACTCTTTGACTTGAAGTCAAGTCTATTGTCCAGTTAATTCTAAGACCCATGTCCAAAATTCACCTGTCTTACCAACTGTAACACTCCCTGAGGAGGTGAAAAGTAATAATAAAGGATGAAGGATGGTAAGAAAAAGTAACTGTGTAGGATACGTAGTCCTCTTAGGACCCATGAAAAGTATTAAGTATGATACTACGGTAATATGGACAGAGTTCAGTACACACTGAACACCATTTCAGTAATCAGAGTTCCATTGATGGGCAGACTTCAAAATAACCCAGATTCCTCAGCACTTTCCCCAATAAACATGCACATTTCTTTTTGCTGCAAGCTGACTAAAATAATCTACCCATTAGATCTGTAATGTAATTATGCAACTACTCAGTGCAGTATGTGGCACTGATATAGTTTCAGATTTGGAGACAATTTCATTATAAATCTTTTGTAAAATATTCTCAGACTTTCTGATGTACAGAAAAGAGCAGTCAATCTCCTATAAAAAGGAATTTAATACAGACAGTCCAAGAAGAGTGTATTTTGTATATTCAAATAATAGAGTCTTTTAGAGACTTTGTCTTGAAACTACAGTCAGTTTTGCCTGACTTGTTTAATTGATACTCTAGAATATTATAAAATAGGAAGAAGTGTCTTCATTCATAGATAGTGAAAATAATAATCTTGCAAAGTCTTGGTATTTTTGAATGTTATGACTCTTTTCAGGGTTTAAGTGTTAACTTTTGATTGGGAAGGGTGTTTCAGTAACTGGAAGAAGGTGCTTAATTACCTGTAGATCACAGAATAGTTTGGGTTGAAAGGGAACTTAAAGATCATCTGCTTCCAATTCAACTGTCATGGGCAGGGACACTTTCCACTAGCCTAAGTTGCTCAAAGCCCCATCCAGCCTGGTCTTGAAGACCTCTTGAAATTGTATTTCACTTCCTGACTTCAGCTGAACAAACTTGAATGGTCTCCTTGAACACAAACTGAAGTGAAAATTTTCCTGCTGGTTCATAATATGAAGTCACTTTTTTATCTGTCATTAAAAATGCACAAAATAGAGTGAGGCAGTTAAAAGCTGCAGATGTGCAACTCAAGTGAGTCCCTTCTCACAGATTTTCATTACTTATTTCACCATGAGTTTTGTTGTGCATTTTATATTATGGGTACTTAATATGTGAATCTGTGCTACTTCAGCTAGGTCTTGGTCTATTAGCATAACATCCAGCCTTAAACAAAATTTAGTTTACCAATATAATTTGTGAAATACATATTCATAGGATCACAGCTTCGTTAGGGTTGGAAGGGACTTCTGGATATCATCTAGCCCTAGGATTTTCATCTTGAGAAGTGGTCAAGGAACATCTTTCAGGCTGGTGGATGGGTGCCTCAGAGCCCCTTTAACAGAGAGTCACCCGCTACGGTCACTCAACTTTTCTTTTTACAGTAACCACTGTGTGGCTCCTAATGTAGGGTCTCATTGTTTGCCTTGCTCACAAACACTTAAAACCTCTAAAGAATCGTACCTGATTTTGGTCTGAATGTTGGAGGGTGGAGGTTGGAGCCCTGCTTTTTTTGATCAGCAGGGTCCAATGTGTCTCAAGCTCAGTGTTGTCCTCTATAGGTGTACGCTTCTGGAGCCACATATCTACCTCTGTTTCAGTCCCTCTACTACCACACAGCCTGTTATCTTTGTCTTGTAATGCAGCCATCTGACAACAGGTCCTCCACCTGTGCACACCTTGTGCCTTTTCTCCAGGAGAAGTATCTGGGCATCCATTGTAAGCTACCAGCAGTACTGACATCTCCTTCCTTACCAGTTCCATCTCAGTGGCAGCATCAGACTTCTCAGGGGCTGCCTCAGTCGGCACACTGGGTTTGGCTCCGAGGGGCCAAATGGGGCCCACCATTATGCAGAGACCGTGAGCACTGAGCACTTTGGTGTTCACCTCCTGAGCATTTAAGACTTGCCTGAGGTGTGGACCTACTTGAGGAATGCAGCAGTACCCTTCTGGCATGCCCTGCCTTTGGAAACTTCCGTGTCATTTTTGTGTCTTCTGAGCTAGATGTTGCTGCAGAATAGTTACCTATTCCATTGTTTAATACAGCACCTTACAAGAGAAGAAATTAAGCACTCACAAAACATCTAAAGACATTGCTTGTAACTTGGATTAGCTGCATAGAGAATGAGCTACTGAAACACAAATATGCCAAAGTAATCAAATACTTCAAATAAACTACAGTAGAACAACCTAGAATTTGTTAGAAATATTTATCCTAATTAAACCTGTTTTCAGTTATTGTTTTCTTCCTTTTGTCCACTGGACATTTTAAGCAATAATTAGGTTATTAATTGCTTTCATTTTATCTGAAAATCTGTTGCTATTTTTCATGTGACTAAGTTTACTTATTTTCAGCTATGTACTTCCCATGCCTGAAGGCAAATACTTAGCTATTGACCTTGGTACTTCCCTGACCATTAGGGACAGGAAGGCTTTTTGTTTGTTTGAATAAAATGTTTTATCACCATGATCTAGATGTGAATGAGAGTGGGAATATGTACTGGCCTGTGCATTTACACATACTCACTGAAATATTAGAAATTAGATTTTACTTAGAAATTTACAATTCTACGTTAAACCATTAAAACACAGAAAAAAGTTTTAGAATTTAGTCATTTAGAGTATCCCTGCATTGATATAATTTTTGCTTACTTTGTAATGTATTTATAAACCTAATATAATGTAGCAGTCTTTCCCTTTTTGATTTATGGTTTCTTCTTCTTATGCCTCTATAAACCCCAACAACTGTGGAGGTGAGTCAGTCTTACTCAGCATGAAGCATGAACCAGAAAAACCTCGTTATTAATCACTGGCAAAACACAGTTTATTCTCTCTAAAAGGGACTGGCTTCTGAACCTCAGTCCAGTCAGGCCACCCCTTGCTGCCAATAGTAAGTCACGCTTCTCAGTGTAACACTGTGCTGTAGAATGTCTGTCAGGAATTGTGTAGTGGATCCAGCTAATGGCAGTGTGGTACAAGAGGGAAGCCTGAGTCAGGACTTGGGGCTTGTCCCTTCCAGTGGCTGCTCTTGCTGCTTCCACAGCAGCATGGAGAGACAGTGGCCAGCACCCCCAGAGCCTCAGCGCAGCTCCGCGCGATGTTTAGGAAGCAACAGCTCTTCCCACGCAGCTTTGTACTGCAGTAATTTCAAGACAACTTCTGTTGACTGCAAACATTAACATTGCTTCAGCTAGTCTCACATTCTGGTGTGAGTGTCTATCACCATAAAAAGATCCTCTATGTCTGTTTCTTGTCTGTTTTTAAATATGCAGTCGTGCAGTCATGCTGCCCGTTCCTGCTGAGCCTTACACTTAACTACTTGTAAGTACAGTACTGATATGGCTGTGAAAAAGCACTGAAAATGGCACAGGCTGTGCTCAGGAAATATGCCAGTTTAAACACATTCAATTTGACTTCACTTCTTGTGGAAATTTAATCCCTTAAGTCTTTATTCCCAAATTTCTCAATTTGATATCTTTCTTTTTTTTATACAGGGTGAAAAAAAGATCAGATTTAATAGGTGCCTTTAAATTAGAACCTCTTTACCTGCAGCATCACCATCAGGAGTCTGGTAATTTTATAATTAAATGAGATCATTGTTATTTTGTTTGCACTCTGATATTTAATGGGGGGAAAAAAAAAGGACTTAAGATGAAAACGGCAATTCTTAAGCTACCCAAGTTGTTTAGGAGGCTGTTTCCATTTTCTGAGCACTCTAGGGAGCTAAGCTCATTAAAGTGCAAGTACATGTCTAGTGAGATTTTAGTTAGTTAAAAGCAATAAAAGGAAAGTAATTTCATAAAGCATTATGCATTACTACTTTTGTATTGGGATTTCCCCAGTTTCAGACTTACCACTGACTGATTGCAGGAGCGTTGAGAAAATTCTCATTACCTTTTGGCTGTCAGATAAACGTATTACTGAGTGTTGTGTAACAAGTCCCTCAACCTGTCTTCCCCAACACATCTTTCTCCAGAATGATTTCAGGATCTGATTTGGTTTTAGAGTTTCTAAGGTCTGTGACTTTTTTTCTTAGTCATTCATGCAAGCTCTGATTCAAATTTTTCAGAAACGCATGTGAGGAGCAAACACACCCTGCAACTACAAAGAAGGGGTGAACTGTGTTTGCTGTCTGTGCTCTGCTTTTGAGGGATAGCTTTCTGGGACATTATGCTGTAGCCCTCATGCTCTTACACTGGCGGTAGGGAAAGGCGGTCAGAGCGGACTATCTGTCTTGTACAAAATGCTCATGAAAGCTCTTCACAAAATGCTCACAAAGAACTTACAAATCTCAGGCTCTGTACGAAGCTACTTAATGGATCAGTGCTGGTCCTTTCACATACCTAGCAACTGCAGAGTAGTATTTGCCCTCCTGAAGCCCATTTTTACACATCTGGTTATTAACTGAATAATTATGAAGAGAGTCTCAGCAGCGCAATGTCAACATGTGGTGGAAGTTCCCTCATAACTTTCTGAAGACAGTGAATCATCTGTAAAAGGTCTTGCCATATACTCAACCTCACCATTTGCCTGGAATTGTTGGTGCTGATCTGTGTTCAGAAGTGTATCCTGCTATGGCTATGAACTCATTGGCATTTATATTAATACCATCCGTATTGAATCAGAATTCCGTATCAGAATTCCGTAATGCACTAAAAAGCCCTGGGAAAAATGGATTCATGTGCCTTAATCCTGAACTGACATAAACCTTGCATTTTATTCCTTTCCTCCATTTCCAAAGAATGCATAGAACAGTGCAGTAAGCAGGAACATGCAGTAATTCTGGAGCTGATGTTCACTATCTGAAAGCTTGAATTTTTAAGAAAAAAATACATACTTTTTTTTGCCTTTTCTAATGGAATATACAAGTTACAGCAAATACACTTAAGGCACTGGCTTTTGCTTAGCATACATTAAAAATACTTATCTTCAGGCAAAAAAGTTCCAGTCTTAATTAAAATATAAATATGACAGTGCTGATACAAGAACTTTTGGTCTTACCCAGGTTGAATAACACCTGAAAAAAATCAAACCTTTCTTAAAAACCGGTAGTTTCAGTCAGGGCACCTAGTTGATCTGAAAACTTTATCACCCCAGTTGGAGAAAGAGATTTTTAGCCTTCATCTTGCCTTCAGATAGCATGTTATGTGATCTAACATAATGATTTCAAGGAGATCAGCCAATTACTGGCAGTCTAGGAATGCTAATTTTTTTCTATGCTCCATTCCCATTCGATATCAATTTTCCAAGGAGTTGGACAACGCTTTTCAAATGCGAATGCCTCTGTTTAAACTTCCAAACCACACTCACGCCTTCAAGAAACACAATCAAATTTGCTACATGAAGGTGCTGCAGTCCCCATTGACCCCTGTGTGTTTTATGGGATGTCAGCACTCCTGGAAATACGACTTGTCAAATGGAGAGTCTTGAATTCTCAGTATTCTCAGGTCTGAGAATTCCTAAGTAAATGAAGTAGTGTTTCTGAATTCGCTCATCTCTCGCTCAAGAATTTAAATGAGTGGAAAAATATCTCTATCTGTGAGCAATTACTCTTAATAACCATATGGCAATTATATGTGTCCCCAAGGGGATGAGTCTTTATATTGTCATTAATTATAACTTTATGTGATTTGCATCATCACACCAGGAAGATTATACTAGCTTGCCTGGCAACCCAGGATATAGGTCAAATCCTCATGGCAGTGTTAGAAGAATGCAGCTTTATACTCTATTGTGAACACCACGTCCACTCCCACAATACAATTCCCCCCGGTTAAATACAGATGTAAGACTAAGGCTTGTAATCAAGGAATCAAGCACTAATCATTGATTACATTCTGCTTCACAGCTTGTGAAAGGCGTTGTTGTGGATCATTAGACATAGCCCCTTACAGGAGCGTAGGATTATTTATCTGTCACCAGTTGCTTCACTCTCTTTGCTACCAGTCTTGCAGCTATCAAACAGAAGTGGCTGTTACAATGCAGAGGAATATGAATGTTATCAATTTACCTCGTTACCAAGCAGGGACAATCCTGTTCATTCCCTGCAGTCCAGGAACAGGTTAATGATTGTTGATTGTTTTGTGGGTTTGGGTTTTTTTACCACCAGGAAACCAACCTAGTAACAGGTTAAAGAACCTAATGGCCTCCTGTTACAGAGCAAGAAGAACCATGTTTTTTCCTATGTTTTGGCTGCAAATGAAAGAACATTGGCAAGAAAGCTTTGTAACAGTAAAAAGGCGTTTTGTTTTTTTTTTTTCCAAGAAAACATAAAGGCTGAAAATCATGTAAATGGCGTATACTGGTCAAATTCAGAAGCTACAGTCCAACCTTCCAGCTAACAATTCCAGGAGTATTTAGCATTTTCCCAAGAAATCCAAGTACATATTCTCCTATGAAGCTTATTCTCCACTGCAGAGAAATAAAGCAGAATAAAGAAGCTAAGCAGATGCTTCCTAAAGAAGTGCTTTAAATGTTACGTCAGTTTAATTTCTGTCACTGACTTACAGCAAGTAACTGATTATATTCAAGTTTACTTTACTGTGAAATCAGTTTAATTCCTTGATTCAAAGAGAAGGCAGGTGAACCCTGAGACTGTGTGCTTACATAAAGGATAGCTAATAATGCCCTCTACTTGCTCCCTGGACTGCTTTGTGGCTTAGTCCATCACTTCATTCCACCAAAAGAAAAACCATAAAAAATTGCAGAATACTATTCTCCAAGCAGGAAAAGTTCAAATTCTGAGTCAGTTTTTCCAGTCACTTATTAGACATCCTGAAGAATTAGCAACAAATACATGTATGAGTATAAAAGGTATTTAGAAGTGGATTATTTTAAAGAGTGTTACCAGTTCACTAGGGTAAAGGTGATGACATTTCACAGCAGAGAATGAGTTATGAAGTGAGTCTGGGGATTCTGCAAGCTGTTTAAACCAAAATTAATAATAGTTGTTTTATCTACTACTTGTCTTCCCTACAGGAAGAAAATAAACATAATATTTGATCTGTCATCTCCATAGTATATGCAGTATAACAGAAAGGAAAACAGCGTTTCTTCTGTAAACTCTTTGTTAGTGATGTATTTTGACTAGCTAAGGAACAGAGATTATTACAAGCACCTTCATTGAACATGCTGCCAAGCACCCAGCTAGATGTTTAGTGGTCCTGTTGACACTGAGGATGCTGAAGTTTGTGGCAGATGTAAAGGGTAGCTAAGATTCAGCTTTTTCATTAAGATTAGAATGATTGAAGTCTTTGGCTGTTGTGATGATGATGCAATGTGAATATTTTTTCTTAATTTCCAGGTCTTGTAACAGATTATCGGGTAAGTACAGTATCAATGTAATAATTCGTACTATTACTTGTATGTACTGGTACTTTTAGGACTTTATCTTACATTACTCTCATAAACTTCCAAACTTTATCTTTCTTTACAAGAAGGATGCAGCTCACTAAATTTTTTAACATTCTTCAAACAGAAATTTGTTTTGTTTTGGTTTTTTTTTTTTTTTTTTGGTGGTGGGTTTTTTTGGGGAGGGGGGGTTTGTAGTTTTTTTGTTTGTTTGTCTTTTTGAAGAAAAAAATTGTTTAAAGGCAGAAGTTGTCTTGCATGTGCGATATCTAGATTTGGGCAGTAGAAATAAATTTGCTAAAGTTGTGGGTTTGGTGGTTGTTTTCTTTAACACAGTGAAAAACACAACTGAAAAAAAATTAAAAGCATCTCTATTTTAATCTTTTACCATGGAAACACTGTTGTTTTGAAATGGAAAACGTGCCTGTCTTTGTAGATGCTAGCCCCACAACTTTAAACAAGCCAATGTACATGACTTTCTCAGATACTTGTTTTTTCTAAAGCCTTGGAGGAGAATTCAGGATGCACAAAGAAAATTTGATTTGCTTCGAGGCCCTTCCATTCTGACTCCAACCTCCTTTGGCAATTTTAATTTTAAAATTTTGAGTATTAAACGGGATGGATAAACCAGGAATAGATATTTCTTGTATTATCTGGACCACCGCTAGCAGCTGCCCATAGGCTGCGGCGATGCGGTTCACCTCAGAACCACGGCAGAGCTGCTTCCTGCTGTGCCACTGCAGCGGTGGCCTCTGACACGGGCTCTTCTCTCTGGGTTGCAGCACTGGCAAATCCCCCTGGGCAGGAGGTTCCGCTCGCTGAAGCTCTGGTTCGTGCTGAGGATGTACGGGGTCAAGGGGCTGCAGGAGCACATCCGCAAGGTGACTGGGAATCGCCGGCTTGGCTACCCTGGGGTGGGACGGCGAGGCAGGAGGAGCTGGCTGCCTGCCTGCTCTCCGTGACTTCTGTACACGTCACAAAGCACAGGAGACTGCTTCAGGCAGCTCAGTTCAGCAGGGCTGCTGCTCGTGTGCCCCATGTAAGGTCACAATTTCGCATCATGGCAGGCTCAAAGGTGCCAATCATTTTGTGCTCATCTTTAGGAAAGAAAAGTCTGGGAATTTGGAATTTCTACAGAATGGTACCACAGTTCCCTCTCAAATTAAGCCAGAGCATATCCATGGTTTTATTGTGGAAACACGTGGACATTCATTACTTCTTTATTTAATTAATGTGCATGTATTGATAGGATGTTTAGATTATTGTTAAGGGATACAGTGATTTATTTGGCATGCCTACCTCTGCTGTTGCTTTTTTTCTTGTTTAAAATATATTTTTGCTAAAAAAAAAATGTGTACAATTTATAGTTTGTTAATACTGTTATAAGTACTAGGAGGAAAAGGAGGATTTTTTAATCACTAAAAACCACATGTGGCACCTGTCTAAATTATATATATGCTTCCTCTGTAGCAGTAAAGTCAAATTCAAGCATACCTTTCATCTTTATGAAGTTCAGGGAAACCTCTAGTGACAGGAGATCCATGACTTGCCTCTAAATATTTACAAAAATATCCATTAGCTAAGGGCCTAGCCTAGCATAGCAAATTCCCTGCAGACACACATCCTTTTCATTTTTGGTACTAAACAGAAGAATTCCTAAGAAAAGCTTTGGAAGACTCATGTCAATTGCATGGCCTTTTGTCAGGCTGGTTTCCACAGGTCGGTCTTTACATTCAAAAAATTCCCTCTTTCCCTGTCTCCCACGTATTTCCCTGACTATCCTGCAAGAAGCTGCTTTTTTTTCATAGAATCATAGCTGAGGACCCAGCTTTGATACTTTCTGTGACAATATAGTTCAGGAAGGCTAAGCAAATGAATTTTTTCTTAAAGATACTGACTCCAAAGTAAAACCCTTGTATGTTTCCTCATTTGTAAAGGTAATTCAGACAGCTAAGATTTCCATGGATTTGTTGAAATGAGGTTTATATTTCGAAAGACTAAATTGTTCTTCAGTATAGATATAAGAATAAGTTATGAAAAGACAAGAGGGGTAATTAGGTGAAGAATTTTTCTCACTGTACATGTCTTCAAATTGGAAACATTAGTTTCTCCTCATACCTCCTTACCCACCCCCAATGAATGCTGGTTCAGTGGGTTCCAAAGCATCTTAAAAAAAAAAAAAAGTAACTTCTATCTCCACCAAGCCTCTGTTGAACTTAAATTTCAAGAAATAATAGCATTTCATTTGCTCCCTGCTCTAGCAAAATTTAAGGTATCTCTTGTGAGTTTTCAGATATGTTGATGAAATTATATCACTAGCCACAATATAAAAATTAAAAATGCATTTCTTATCTTGTACTTTTCCCTGTCTTCTCAGGAATTACCATGAGCTCTAGGTAAATTGTGATGACTTTTTCTTTTGGTAGAGTAGTAATGAAATATCTAAACCAGCCTGACATTAGATTAAATTTTCAAACCTATAGACAAGTTTCCAAATGAAAAATAATTTGGAATTTAGCTTCACTTGTTAGTTGAACTTTAACATTGCTCATCCCCATGCCTGGCCTTGAGAAGCTGCTTTCTTTTAAACATGCTGTAGCATCTTGCAAATAACAGTTTTTATATTCCCATTGCTGGCCAAGGCAGCCCCAGGCAGTTCCTGGTCCCGGGCTGGTACTGTGTCCTGTGTACTTGGGACTTTTAGCTAGGTTTTAAGGGAAGCCCTGTAGGTGCCAGAATTATTTTTGAAGCTGCATATGTTGATTTGGAGACGCATTTGAGTAGGTGATAGAGTGGACATAAGTAGAATAAGCAGGAAGAAGTGCTCTCTCTCTGTCTGTCGGTCTCTCTGTCTCTGTCTCTCTCTGTCTCTCTCTATCTCCCTGTCTCCCTTATTAAGGAGTTGCCTCTGGGAACGTGTAGCTGAGTCAGGCAGAAGAGTAGAGGTTTGAAGCAGCTCCTTTGGCTGGAATCTGGGGAAGGAGGTGCCTATGTTTGCTCCAAAGTCATGGAAAACTCTAGGAAGATCTGTGCAGTGGTTATAGGTTTCTAGTTAGGCTTCTTTTGTGCAGCCTGGTGTTACTTACAAAGGGATTTGAGATTTTCAATAATGATGAGCTTCTTACATGATATACAGGGAAAAAAACACTGTAGATCCTTATTATCCTATTTGTTACGTGTTAGCAAGTTTCTATGTGGAAGACCAAAGACATCTGTAACTATCTCTTCACAGACTTTTTTTTTGTTGATGTAAACTGACACAGAAACTACTTTCCCCCCCTCTTTTATTAGTATATTTTAAGGAAAAGATGTTTGTTGTGTTTGCAGCCTTAAGGTCTACATCAAAATGACTGGATAACCACTGCAAGTTGGCATTTGCTTGAGGATGGCATTTAGGAACTAAAATATTCCCAAGAGATGAGAATGTGTGACTTGGATTTAGATACAGTAACTTTTTTTTTGTTTTCCAAACATTCCAGTTATGCACTCTTCACACACAGCATGTCATATTAATTTTTTGCAAAGTATAGGTTTTAAAGCAGTGGTAAAGAGAAGGGTAGTCATCTTTGAAGGATGTGGGGAGAGACAAATACAAATTTTGGAGGTAAGTCCCAAAGCCACAGAGGAGATGTAAAAAGAGGGCAAACCCAACAGCAACAGTCCTCTGGACTGATGCCAACCACTCAGAGTCCATATAAATGTGAAATCCAAACAGCCCATTTGCAAACAGCTTGACCATCTCTTTATTATTCCTTTCTTAGTTTAAATCCTCTCAAAGAGCTCAGAAGTAATTTGAGAAATTTAAGAGTTAGTGGTTTTTTGTATGCAATCCCTATGAACATTGTGACTCAGCTGAATCCTCCTTAGGACCAGAAGTAATCAGTGTACTGAGGATAATGAATGCTATTAAAAATTAACAGTAGAGTCCAAGAAACTGGAACTGTAAAGAACAGCAATACTAGAGATGGTGTTGGAGTGCCACTGGAGAGTAGCACAGTCCAAGTGGCAGTTAAGAAGCCTCTTCTGGCAGCATTCCCCTTCAGTGTAGTGGGATGCAGGCTAAGGCAGGCAAAGAAGTGAAATTTATAGGAGAAAAAGTGTGAAGCGATCAAGACTAGGCCAGTATGCTTATCTGCATGTACACATTAGTGTACTCTGATGCTTCAGAGAAGCTCCCTGCAATCAAAAGCTATTTTAGCTCTAGAAGGCATTGCCCAAAAATTAAAATTCAGCTTGAACACTTCAATGCAGAAGCCTTTATACTTATATTTACATTTATATTTATTACATTCATAGTTATGGTTATTTACTCACAGACATACATAGAAAAATACAGGGGTTTTTTTTAATAGGGGGCACATCTTAGTGCTTCACAAGTTTACTGCTCCTATTATTGATTATGCAAGACATTACTCTTAAACCACAATAACCAAATTAATTAGATCCCTAGTTTCCTTTCTCACTCTTCTGCAGAAGAGCAATGGTTATTTACCTGATATAATAGTGACACATAACAATTCCTTACAAGCCTATTTTTTTCAATCAGCTAAATTGCACTGCAAAGACTGGGGCTGTTATGCTGTTCCTATATACCAAGATACTTCAGGACACTAATACACTCCATGGGATTCCACTCTGAGAACACACCTGACGAAAGGATTTCTCAAACGGTAGTTTTAGAAATGGTATATGAGTTGGTTTGCTTATGTCCATGCTTTTTTTAAATCAAATAACAGCTCTAGATAAAATAATTTTGAAAAGTTAAATAATATTTTAATGCAAACTTTAAGTTAATGGTGCTAGGGACAGAGCTTGACACAGATGTCAAAATCAAAAGCACTTGGAGGGTTAAGATATCCATAGGTCAGACTTGGTGTGCACACACTCAGCAGAAAACTGAGAACAGCCCATCAGTCTTTTACTTCTTTCCTATCCTCAGTTTCATGCCTGCAGTTTTCCAAACAGGACTTTATTTTCACAGTGTACCTGCCTCTCTTGAAAAGCTGAAGCACTAAAGCCACACGTGAGTTATTGCCATGCTCATGTCCAGAGCGTGGGTACGGCTTTTGGACTTAGAGAGGCACGTGTGACACCTAAATGCCCTACAGAACTTGAACTTCCAGGCTGAATAATAATTAACTCTACTGTTGCAGCAGTCTTTGTAAGAGCAATTCAGGATAATAGCTTATGGTTCAAAGGTGCAAGGCCTTGGGTAACAATATTTAGGCAAAGCTATACACGTGAAACTCCAGTTAAATCCGCACTTTCTCTCCTTCCAGCTCAGTAAAACCTAAAACACGTGGTGCCCCCCAGTGTCTTTACCAATTATTGCTGTTTGTTAAGACTTCCAGACACGAATGCAAAATACTTCTGGAATTTTGGTTTGTAACTTAACTAAAAATTTAGAATTTTCCCTTGCTTTTATTTCTTTCAAATTAATGAAAAATCATTTAGTTCAAAAAGTGGGCATAAGTACCTGCTATAAAATGCGCAGCTTGGGTCTGGAGTTTTCTTGTACAAACTTCTCACAGTAAGCCAAATCTTAAATGTTTGCTTTTTTCAGTTCTTACCCAGATAAATTTTGATGAGATTCAGCTGGTGATTACATTCAGCTGGACAGTTGTGAAATTCTTATCTCATTGAACATGATTTGTTTTATGGCTTTGATTTCCAAGACACAGTACATGCAGTGCAGAATTTTGTGCATCTGTGTAAAAGACATGTTTGGTTAAAGCTATAGAACGTGAGGACAGGAGAAGACAGTAAAAGACCATTACAACACCTGTGCCTATTTCACATATGTTTTTCTTGCACTTATTATGCATACAATAAGTATGCAGATACTTCTGGTTGGATTTCTCAGCTGTAAATTCATGCTTTTCATATTAACAGAACATTCAAATGCCTTGGAAGGGGCTGAGCATTTTACTGGTCTCACTCCTGACTCAAAGAGCTTTCAGGCTGATTTTAGAGGGAGATGATAAATGGATGTAACAAACAACAGAGCGGAAGTGGTAACAACAGGAAAACTGGCTGGTTGCATAGGGTAGCAGTAAGCCCAATATGAAGGTTTTGAAGAAATATTTTGATTCAATCTAAACTGTGTTTTTCTATTTTAAGAAAAAAAAAAAACCAAAACAACAACGACAAAAAAAAACCCACCAGAAAGCTATGATTAAGATTGCAAAATGTGTTGGCTTTTTTCCTTCTTTTTTTTTTTTTTTCCCTTTTCTGTAGTTTCTGTTTTGCCTTGTCCTTTTGGAAGACGTTCCTGTGAAATGAAACATTCCACATTTAACCTTGACCCAAAGTGATATGTTTCATTTTTGTTTAATAGCTGTCCTTGAACTTACAAAAAGTCAAAGTGCAAAAGCATGGGCCTAGTTGTTTATTTTTGTAAAATTATTTGCAATCCTAGATATGTAAAAGCTGAAGAGTCTTTAAACGTGACTTTCAGATGTTTCAGGTAATTTCTGGTATAGACTGGCTATTGCATGAAGACATACAATAATTCAAATGGCTGATTGCTGTTGTTGTCTTACCTTTTTTAGTTGGTTGGTAGGCTGGTTCTTTGGCTTTTTCTAGTCTACTAAGCTAATGACATAGCCGGTAGGAGGGGGACTGGATAAGGTACTGCAGGTACCTGATGAGGATATGGGTTGGTTTTTTGAATGTGCTTTTAAATTAATTTTATCTTTGGAAGAAAGCAAAGCAAAACATGGTATGAGTATGAGTCAGTATCACTGACTGATGTTAAGACTTCCCAGTTGGTCTTTAGTGTGTCTGTTGGTATTTTTCCTATTTATTTGAATTTTGATTTCATCTGCTACAAAATAATTGCTCTGGCTTGGTTCCCAGTGTCATTCTTTTTTGCCTCAGTAACTTCTCAACAGGTTTGCTGCGATTTGCTGTCCATTTTCTTGATTATACTGCCATCAACTGTTTTTCAACTGAATCTGAGCAGCCAGGTCAGAATAGTGAGCAAGTTCTCCCTTTCTTCACAGATTTCTCATATTAAGTGAACTATTCTAAAAAGTGTATCTTTCCAGCTCAATTTTCATTGAAATTGTGACAACTTTTCCCCTGTATATCTGTGCATTTTCCCCTTTTCTTTTAATGACTTCTGGATTCTTTAGCCATTCCCAGCCCAAACTAGCAGTGGTATAAAACCTAAAGGAGAATTATTAAAATTATTTACTTTTAATGTGGTATCCTATCAAATTGTGCTGAAGTGTTTCAAGTAGTAGACCAGCACAGCCTAAGACAGACTGAGTACTAATACAGCAATGGCTCCATATGGTCTCTGGAAGTTATAAACAGGATGGAAGTTAACACAAACAGATGGCAATATGTGAATATTATCACACATCAGCAAAAGGAACAGAGGAAAGGAATGGAAAATACTTCAGCACACCTTTTCTCTTGGTGAATCAAACGTATTCAATATAGATCTTTCTCTTCTCAGCACATCAGACTGTCGCACCAGTTTGAACACTTAGTCCTTCAAGATGAAAGGTTTGAGATCTGCGCTGAGGTTGTCTTGGGACTGGTCTGCTTCCGGCTGAAGGTAAGGCAGCTAAGATCTCCTGTTTCTTCTCTCATGGTTTACAGCAACACCATCACCTGCAACTGAATACTGTTTTGGTAGTTAAAATACTTGGCTATTTTTTAAGGAAAGTAAAGTGAGTTTGTTTAGAACAAAGCAGATGAAAGAAAAAATGCTTAAGACGATTTTGTTAAAACTGAATCCAAAGCTTAAGAGAAGTTAAAGCATATTAAGGTGTGGAAATATACAGTCAAGGCAAACAAATGTTTAAACCAGTCATATAAAATGACTTAAAATCTATGTGGGATGAGCTTTGATAAAGATGATTGTTTTAGTATATTTCCCTAGACTTCTGAATATGATGAGTGTGTATTACTTGCTTCTTGTCAAATTGATTTCTTATGTGTGTATATTTAATATTCAATTTTATTTAAAAAATACTATAATAAAATCAGAGTGCTAAGCACTTTTTTATTGTTTTCTTTTAGGACTGTTTTTTCATCTATAAATTCTATGGTCAAACTGGGTAAATTGAAGTAAGATATGTTTAAGAACAGGTTGCATGGAAGGCCAGGTTCCCTGGTCTGCTTTTTACTGCTGAACATGATCCCTTTGCCCTCTTTGGCCTTTTATTCCCCAGAATTTCTCAAAGTACCAAGTTCATTGATGTGGAGGCCTTGCCCAGTGGAAACTAAAAAATTCATTCTGCACTTGGAGCATGATAGCTGCAGTAGTTGGGAGAGCTCATTAATTGTTTTAATCAGCATTAAGAGGGGATCAGTGTCTCAGTTTAGGTAAAGAAGTCATTTTTTACAGGAGCTTGCAGCTAAAGCCTCTGCAAAAGACTGGATTGTAACACTGAATCTGACCACCAAGCATCAATAACAACAGCAGTAGTCTTTTCTAGTTAACATGATACCTAAATGAGCTTTTAGCTTTTCTGAAGGCTTGCAAGCACATCTTTTCTCCTTCTGGGTAGTTTATTTTTAACAAATTCTTTTCTCAGTCATTCAGTTGCCCCAGTTACCTGAGTTTGATGCAACTGGCTGAAGAAGCTAACAAGTAAATGATAAAGTAATGGCGAATTCATTTGGAATAGGAAACTGGTTTTGCTTGAATTTATAATACTTAAAATAAAATTTAAGAAGACCCTGTGTTTAGGGATCAGACAGATTACAGAATCTATTTTTTTCAGTCAATGGAAACATGAATATAATCCCTTTCCTAACAAGGACTTTTAAAAGCTATTGAGGGATAGATTCTGTGGCTTTTATTGCTCGATAACAAAATGTTGGTTGCAGTCTGTCTCTCACATGGAACAAGCAAACACTAGTTTTGCAGATCCAGACACAGCTGTTAGTCAGTGCTCTCCATTTACTTTGAAGGAACAGTTCTGGTGAAATAGAGCATAGCAACACAGGAATTGTCACTTTTGATCAGAGCAGTAGCTCATCTACATCTGTTCTCCTGTCCCTCATGATTCAGAGGAAGAAATCACATCTGAAGGGAAAGACAATTTTATAACAGGAGGTAAATATTGGACATTTAGCTAAGAAACCTTTGGACAAGTTGTAGAATAAAGGCCTGATTCCCCTGAAAACCGGTGTTGAAAGAGCAGTGTTTTCATTTCTTGCCTACCTGATCCAAAAAAAGAAAAAAAAAACTAGCAAGCTTTCAAGTTGGGAGGTCTATATTGCTATTTTAACAGCTTTATTTGCTTTTTAGATCACTCTTTCAAAAATCTTTCTGTATGTTTTATAATTTATATTAAAATACATGTTAGAAGCAGGATATTTATAACTTTTATGTAGTTACAGTAGGACTAAGGGTCAGGGGACTTGAACTATACAATGCTGCACCGCTGTAAAAGTATAAAATATATTTTCTTACTTCCTTCGTTCTTGAGAAGCCCTTTTTAATTTTTTTTGCTTAGCTGTAACTTTTAATTTTTTCCTTTCACACTGTTGAGCAAATGGACTAATTACCTATGACTTTCATATTATAATTATTTCATCAAATATGTCATGCCAAAGGGTTAGTTTTAGGCCTCCTTGTCATGACTGCAGATGAATACAAGTCAAGCTAGTAATTTCTCCAAGGGGGTGAGAATGCTGTCTTATTGAAGCTCACAGACTCAATCAAAGGTGCCCTCTCGAAGCTCTGGGAGAGGATTAGTCACTACCAACTTCAATTTGACGTGACACCCGAGTGTCACAGCAGCCCTAAGGTGGAGCTGTGAGAGTAGAACAGAAGAAAGATAAATGAATCTTTCTCCTTCCTCCCTTCACCCCTGCCAACTTCACATCATGTAACTGCTTGTGTTGCCTGAAAGTCAGCGCTGTGCATTTCATATTAAAGGCGAGAATTGTCACTTTAATGATGCATTACCTTTGATAATATAGCAGGACATCATTGTCATTAGTGACTGGCCTGTAATAGATGAGGACTTGCAAAACTCCAAAGCTGGTCCATTTTCTTAAGAGCATTCCAGTCACATAAATATCTCCTAGAAGAGTAAGGCTAAGCCATGAATTTTAGGGCGTCGCACCAAATTCGTAACAACTTGTGCTAAGACAGAACAAGGTTTTGACTTGAGTTCAACTCTTAATTCTTAACGTGATCTAAACAATGTGAGAATGATACATTTATCCTTGCTGGCAATCAGAAACTGTCTGTCTTATGCTTTTGTTTTATATGGAAAAGGCTAAGCAGGAAAGTCACAATTGCCTGGATTTGAGAGATGTTTTCTGGTCAGGATGTTTTCAGGAATACCAATGCTGCCACAGTAATGCAACTGCTGCTGAACAGGGGGACTTTTCCATTTGCGACTCTTTTTCCACAGTCAGTGCTTAGTAAGGGGACACTGCAATAAAAATGCACATGCTCACAGAATCTCTTGCAATTGCATGTTACCACCAGTGTAATAGAGAGAGTAAAGGTTGCACAATACCTAAGATACTTCCTCTGATGGATTCTGTGGCGGATAACTCCTACAGAATTTGAGGCAAATACTTTTTTAGGGTTTCCACTGATAATATGAAACCTACTTATGCCAGGGATACATTACCACAAACATTTCTTAATTAAGGGTAAGATTTCATATTCAAAAGAATCTCTCACAGCAGTCATGATTAAGTTAGTATAGTTCACTGTGAAACTTCCTCCTGTTTGTTTGATTAGATCCAAGAAGAGTGTAATAACATGGGTACAATAATGAATGCTTTTAACATAGCTCACAGCCTTAGGTCACAAAAAGGCAGTCAGCTATCACAAATGCCCCAGTGTGAACACTGCTTCTGAACTGAAGGTAATCCCTAAATCTTTGTGGCTCAAAACTTCTCTCTTACATCATCATCTTTTTGTGATCCTTTGATGGCAAAGCACTGAGAGATGAGAAAGTGGCTGCTAGTTACTCGTGCTACTTGGGCTTGGCTGCTTGGTGGGATTTACATTTTCCAGACTTATTTCTGAAATTCATGGCCATATCCATTGAATTACAATGATTTCAGGGCTCGAATGAACTAAACGAGGCACTTCTTAAAAGCATAAATGATGCCAAGAAGATCCATCTGGTCCCATGCCACCTGCGAGAGAAGTTTGTGCTACGTTTTGCTATTTGTTCCCGCACGGTGGAATCCGCCCACGTCAAGTTTGCCTGGCAGCACATCTCACAGCTGGCAACTGATCTTCTGAAAACATGGCAGCAAAACCACCACCAGCAGTAACAGCAGTGAAGTGTAAGTGGAGATGAGGTAATCAACTGGCTTTCTCTGTGCTGATAAGTTTTATTTTAGGTGCGGGTGGGAAATTCAAACTATGAAGGAAAAAAGTACAAAACCTGTTGTTATGTAGCCCAGCTGCAGTAGCAAAATCCTTGCCAGCAAGTTGAGTTGTAACCGTAGTCATTCCTTCCGTGTACTGTAGTTTCATCTTGCCTGTTTCCAGGATGCACATAGCCAAGGAGACTGGAGCTGTCATTTCTGACCAGTTTGTAGTCAAGAGCATTTGTTCAACCAAGCAATGGAAATGGAAGGGCTGGTGCTCCCTCCACTGTCCCTGTTCAGCTCTAGCATGCCTCCTCCTTTCTTCACAGATGAAACTAAGAGGTGTTTAACCAATTAATTTAAAATTGCTATGACTGCAGGAGGAGCCCTAGTTAGGAAGGTTTAGTTTGGGCTCTAAATATGTTAATATCTGAATAGGCATGCACAAATGTAGTTGCCAGGATTTGGGGTACTGTCATGTCATGATACACTTGCTGCAGTAATTTTGTAAATGAACAAAGGACAAAGGACTTCAAGGCTTCCTTCATTGCATAGGCAGACCTAGAGGAATGAGTGCTAACTGATTACTAATCATCCTTCTGGCAAATTCTCTACTTCCCCCTAAATGGTTGGCTTTTAAAGCAGACATTTTGTAAAATTCCAGCAAATAGGTTATGCTGGCTATTGGTTTCCAGATTGATCATTCATAAGGAGGTCCCTGAAAAGCTCCTCCTGAAGAGTTTTGTCTAAAGCTATGTGCTACCTGGTATTCTGTATTTTTAATCAAGTTATTATCAACAGTGATTACTTGAAAATAGTCTGTAAGGTATGTTCTGTGAAACTGAGTTGTGATTTTTTTTATGGCTACCATTTTGATTACTTCATGGTGTAATAAATCTTTGACAAAATGTGCTAAGAAATGTGACATCAAAAATGTTACTCTTAGTTTCTCAAATTAGCTAACAAACAAGTGATAATAAGAATAGGAAGAGAACAAACCCCCAAAATCAGCTGTGGTGCCCCATCAGTGGTTTTCATCCATTAACAGTGATGAATGGAAAATGAAAATACTCAAAAACCTCTTTCTAAGAAAGTCAAGTCATATATATTTGACACAAACTTTGATATGTCATCCTGTCAAAGGCAGGCACAGTAAGAAGCTAAAATGAAAGTTAGAGGTTCTGAAAGTCAGAACAATATCAAGTGAAGAAGTACCTGTGCCATTTTAAAAACATAAATTTCAGACAGTTATTTCTGTGTAAATAAGAACAACATAAGTAGCTGCTCCATGAAAAATAATATGTAGGATTAATTTCTCCATTTGCATTTCAATCTTCCTTTTAATGCTCATATTAACTTCTAAAGCCTCTTGAGCAACATGCACAATATTCAGCTTTCTTCCTCCATCCCTTTCAAGTATAATTCCTACGGCTGGGAAGTTGCAAGTAGACCAGGCAACATGGACCAGGACAGTTAATTTGGCACATGGTCTGCTTCTGCCTCTGTTTTTCCTAATCTCTCACTTCTGGGGTGCAAACCAGGAAGGATTGCTATTTCCATGAGGCACTGATTTCCCAGGTAACGGATGAAGAAAGGGATAACACTGAATTTGGTAAAACCCGCTAGTATTTGAACAGGTGACTGACGCAAGACACTACTGTCAGCTACAGTGTCAGAAATGTTGCTAGCATCATTCTCTTCAGCAGAACCAATATGAAAGTTAGCTTTTCTGTGGTAGCACAATGCAATAGACTGGTCGACTTAAGAGACTGGAAAATTCTGGCAGTTGCTCCCTTTCTCTGGTATTGTTTTTTTTAACAATGTTATTCAGATCTCATGACCTGAAAAACAATGTTCATCCATAACACATATCTTCCACACTGATACAATTTTACAACTTTTACAATATGAAAACTCTAGAATCTTGGAGCCAAAGAATTGCGCCTTCTCTGTGAGACAGACCAGTATTTTGTATGTGAAATATATAACCAGGTCTGTCCAGGAAAAAAAATAAAAAAAATAGAGGGATCAGATTTGGATCAAAGCTATCACAGAGTAAATCCAGGATAATTCCACTCAAATGAAATGGAGTTGCTTTGGGCTTAGGTGACTATAATTGAAATTAAAAATCTGACTAATAAGTATTGGAAAAGAAAGGCATAAGGTAAGGCACCACTAAACTGAACATAAGAAGATTCTGCTGGAAATCTGCTCCATGGAAACCAGAGCAGAGATGAATGATGTCTGCTAGGTGAGCCTCAAACTGCTGCTGTAAAACTGGGATGCAGGCAGGATGCACACCCAAACATAGGAGAGGTGAAATGTCCCCAACAGCTCAGAATTAGACACAGATCCCTTTAGATATATATGGGAAAATACTGCCCAAACTGACATTCAATGAAACATTTTTCAGTATCTGGATATCAGTTTTAGAAGTGGCTGTTGTCCAGATACAAAAACTCCTGTTGGCAAAGAATTTAAGAAAAAGGCTAATTGAAAATACAGATGGAGTAAAAGTTGGTTTTTGTTTTGTTTCTTAAAGAAGTGACGTAAGTAAATCCGTCTAATACACAGCAGTGAGGACACCCTAATGTAATGGAATTACATTTCCCCATGGCTAACCCAGTGCAGAAGTTCACAGCTCTGGTTTCTCTGAAATTTGAGGATGATTCAAGTATGTAACTAGGGAAGGCCTTCACAGTATTCAGTCTCTCATACTCTCTTTTCTCCATGTGATAATTCCTTATTAGACTATTAACATCAGGTCATCTGAAAAGGAAATATGGGCTATGTAATCAACTCAAGAAGAAGCATTGCAAGGAACATTTTGAAAGAACATAACTGCCGTTTCTGTTCTGTAGCTTTGCAATGTATCTGTAAGTGAGAAACACTGTAATTAGGAATAGTTAATGTTAACCTGGATTTACTGTGCCTTGTGTGCAAAAGCTAATACAGTCTGTGCTGATGAATACTGTTTGATATTAAAAAAAATTACAAAATCCCATTACTGTACTTTAGTAGACTATTGACATCTCAAGGAAGACTCTGGCTATTAAGAGAATGAGGGACAAAACCTGACTTTTACTTTCAGGAACCTCAGTTTATTTTTTTTTTTTAACTAGCAGAGTGCAGTACTTACATTCTTAATGACAGATTATAAATATATTTTATTACTGATGGTGAAATATTAAAAATATATGTATTTATTAAAGTAATGGTAACATACTCTGAACTGAATTATAATTATTAATTTTTTTATTTTTTCTTGCCTTTGCATATAAGATTCTGCTCATGGCTGTTTTGTTGTTGTTGAAGGTTACCATATGTGATGAATAGTACTCACATT
This sequence comes from Phainopepla nitens, assembly GCA_013400175.1. Lineage (NCBI taxonomy): Eukaryota > Metazoa > Chordata > Aves > Passeriformes > Bombycillidae > Phainopepla > Phainopepla nitens. The sequence goes on from VXBQ01002607.1 coordinate 613,212, forward strand.
GAAGTTGCTTTGCAACAGCAGTCTAAACCTTGAGATGCACAAACTTGAAATGCTCAAAGACAGAAGCACAAGAGAAATAAAACTGAGAATCCTGAAGACCAGAGTAGATGGTGGGGCAGGTTAAATGATCATCAATGGGTAATATCTATAGCATATGTAGAGTTTGTATGTTCTAAATGGAAAAATAATCAGAAGTCTAATGCTCTAATTATAATTTGTGAGCTGTTGAATCCCTTTAAAATCTGTATCCAAAACCTACTGAACAGATATATAGGTTTTAATTGGTAATATTAATAAATGGAAACAAAACTACAGCTATTGTCTCTTTGTACTTAACTAAGCTTTCCTTGTCTCATTCATGCCAGATGCACTGTCAGAGGCCCAACTTCTCCACTCATATCAAGTCAGTGCCCTGATTTTCACCACCAAGGACATTTTTTCAATGTGTCCTTCAAATTACTTTGCAAACTGGATTTTTCAAATTTTCCTGCAGGAAGTTTCCTCCTCAGCAGCAGGAGTCTGAAAAATACCTGGCCATACCCAGGGCCAGTGCTGACCCTTCTACAAGTTCTGCACAGTGCTGCAGCTGGATCTGCCGCTGGAGCCACTGCCCGGCTTCGGCTTTGGTTTTTGGCTCTGCTGCCACCAGGTAGGCCAGGGAAGGGGCCTGTGACATCCGTCCTGCCTGGCTGCAGAGTGTGTCCCCAAGGCTGCTTCCCCTCTGTGCAATCCCAGGGAAACTGGGCAAGCATGCCTTGGGAAAGATTTGATGGCAGCAGCGTTACAAACTATTTAAACGTTAGCCCGGTTGGGTCTGAGATGATAGCTCGCATACCAGCACAGACAGTTTAATGTGCTGTCTGCACTAATGGCATAACAAGCCTGATGTATAACAAAAACCTGACAGTAACTGCAGGAAAGGTTCCTCTCGGGAAATGAAATGTTCACCCACACAGAAGCGTCTGTTAATACCAGAGGTGTAACTGCAGCTTAGAGTGCTAATTTGCATCTAGATTGGTGTGCTGATTTGAACGGGGGTTGCCGTGATCCAGATGGGGACTCCACCCCCACATTCAGTTCATGGGATACTTCCACATGGACCACGTCTTTTGCCCTGTAAAACAGTGTGTCGTTCATCTTGTCCTTGTCAGAGCTGTTCTCCCGAAGAGTCCTGTGCAGCAGCTGCTGTTTTCAGGAGTGTTAGACAGCGTCTCCTTGAGACACTGCCCTGGTGGCCCCGCAGCCCGTGCCACAGGGGTAGAGATGGAATCGGGGGCCATGGAGGTCAATTGCCTGCGTGCCTAAGGGCCAGGTACCCATCACTGGCTGCGAGGTCACCACCAGGATGGGGGTCAGGGCCATCATTCACGGAGCCCACCTGCAGTGGGGCCCGGCCTGTTGCCAAGGACAGAGCCCGGACGCCACTGGCCCGGCCACCTGTGAGCTGAGCAAAGGGCGTCCAGAGGCTGCCCGGAGAGGAGCCAAGAGTGGGCAGCTGGGGAATGCTGATGGGGGCGGCCGCCCTGCTGTTTTGGGCAGCCCAAGTCGAGTTTGACACAGGATGAGCCACAGCAATTCTGCTCCTTCAGTCACCGAACTGAAGGCAAAGGCCTCGCCTGCCTCACAGAAACTGCACATCTCCACCTTTCCATTTCCTACTGCTACTGAAAACGGCCGGGACAGGCAATAATCCTGACAGAACCTGTCACATTCTCCAGCCCCTCCCTTCTCCGCTGCTCTAACCTTCCGCTGAGGAACCAAGCCCTCAGCTGAAAGGCTTTTCCGAAGCGTGTGAGCAGGATCACACAG
>VXBQ01002608.1:0-36643 GCA_013400175.1 Phainopepla nitens
ACCATTCCATGATTCTATGAGTGTCACATTCACAAGCCTCAGTTCTTCTAGGGCAGTGTAACTACTCTGCTAGAAGGAAAATACAGCAGAAAACAGTCCAGGTTTCTGCATTGCAGTGGTGGTACCTTCCTAAAGCAGATACTGATGAGATCAGGTGTTCTGGAGGGACCTCATACTTGCCAGGAAGGAGAAATTGGTCAGGTTGTGAGATTTAGGAGCAGTCTTTTTCCCAGTGACCGTGAGAATGTGGAGTTCAAGAACCTTCAAAGAAAGATTGAAGCCAGAAGATAGGTGTTCAGACTTTTTGATGTTCAGGTGTCTGCTTGGAAGAATCCCACAGTATATGGTCCTAGAGATTAGAGGTTCCAGAATAACTGGTTGATTTTCAAGGATCTTCCTCCTTCAAGTTAAAAAAATGGTCTCCTTCTAAGTGCAGGAAATCAAACAAACATGGCAGGAGGTCCACATAATTGAACCAATAGCTCTGGACAAAACTCAGAATTGAAAAGGAAGCATACAAGAGATGGAATCCGGGCCAAGTGGCCCAGGAGGAATACAAATACCCTGTCTGAGAGTGAAGGTATAGGATTGAATCTGCCATGACGCAGATGGCAGCAAGAGGGTCTTCTGCATATGTAAGAGAAGCAAAAGGAAGACCAGAAAAACATGAGCCTGCTATTGAAAGAATTAGGAGACCTTGCAAGGCAAGGCAATGGCATAGAAATGGTTTGAGGCCTTTTTCACCCAACTTGATAGGTAAGACTGACCTTCGGGAATCTCAAGCCCCTGAGTTTTGGGAGAATCTGGAGCCATGATGAACAGCTGAACAAAACAAAAGACTCTTGCACTGTGAAGGTGATCAGACAGTGGAACAGGTTGCACAGACAGATTGCAGAGCCTTCCTCTGTCAAGTTACTCAAACTCTGACTGCACAAAGTTCTGGAGTACCTTCTCATGCTGACTCTGCTTAAGCAGGCATCACCAGACTGGATCATCTCAAGAAGTCCCTTCCAACAGAAATAATTATGTGATTATGTGAACATAAACTAGTACAGGTATACATAATCTTTAGGGAAAAGATTAAAGGAGGCAGAGTTCTTCTAAATTTTGAGTTTTGTTTTTCTTGAAATTTTGTTAGGCACTTCTACATTTAAACTCAGGAACAAATAAAAATGGCCTTTTCTACTGTAAGTACAACTTACACACAGACACAACAAACCATAATGGTACATAACTTACTCTTATTAAGGAGCTGAACTGTATTACTTCTGGAAATTTGTAAAACAATATCAATATTAGTGACCATTCATTCAAAGATTTTTTAATGTAAAATAACATTAAACATGTTCTGTGGCTGACTCAGTGAAGGAAGTGGTTAAGTTTTCAGGATAAATCATAAGTCTTTGTGCTGGGGGCTTAGAAGGTACTTCTTTGAACTTCTGCATACATCATATGTATCTTATCAGTAATGTTTTGGCATTTCACGGATGTAAACTCCTGGACACTTCTCTGTGCCTCTGTTTCTCTTCTCTCCTGTGTGGCTGCAGCAGCAGTGACGCAGAGGATTAAGTACACAGATATGTGAATTATCTGTGGGTACTTCATAGCTCATAGGCTCAAATCTGTGTACCTACTATATGTAGATGTGTTTTATTCATTTAGGCAGTAGTTTGGCATCAGGTGAATCCCCTAAAACGTGTTTGTTGAGCAAAAGCAGTGCACAAGAATGAATTGATGCACCTTTTTCCTGAACAGTAAGTCATCAAGATTTGCATGAATAAATCATAATTCAGGAGCATTAAACAAGGCCAAATGACTAAATAGATATGCTCTTTATGCTTTAAAACACACTAAAGTAATGGGTATAATATTAAATTATAAACCTTTAATAAGAAGTCAATTGGCAAATAAAAACTAAAAAGTACACAGAAGATCTCAAAACCTGCACATGTAAACCAGTTGAATCAATATATTAAAACATATTTTAAAGAGTAATAAATTAGAATCATATAAAGAAACTTTAGAATAACATATTATTATAGCTGATTATGTTTTGACAATGTAATATAACTTTAAAATCCACGTGGCTTGATTCCTTTTGATGATAAAATTTACTTTTTATTTTGTAGAAAATGATGAGGTCATCCGTGTTTCATATGTTCATACTAAGCATGGTTGCTGTCGATGTGATTGTTGCTGCTAGCAACTACTATAAAGGAGAAAATTTCAAGAGACAATATGATGAATTTTACCTTGCTGAGGTGAGTATGCTGAAATGACTATCTGGGTAATTTTCAAGATAAGCTAAAGTAAAAAATACGACTGTCAAAAACATTTTAGTGTGTAATTTTTTATTCTCTTGAGTATTCCAAGAATACTTTTCTAACTTGTTCAACTTCCTCTGTCTGAAAATGGCTGACAGCCCTATCTTTCAACCTTTTGAAAGGTAATTTCCTCAAACAAAATGTTAGTGCTAGTGAGCTGAGGTTTAAGTATAACATCTGCAGGCAATGCATGGCTGCTGAGTTGCTATCTTTCTCTAGCGGGAGTGTAACATTCAGAAGAATTTAACTTAAAAAATATGACAAAACACTGTATTTTAAAAATATAATATAGAACTTCTTCCTAAATAATCTTTATTTCATATACATACTTAGCTGCAAGAAGGTCCTTAAGCATAACCAAGGTAGTGTCACAGATATTCTGACTTCAACAATCACAAAAGCACACCACAAAAAAAAAAAATTTATGCAGTCATGAATTTTGTAAAGGATGAGTCTGTGCTGCTGAACCAGTTAAGTGAAGGTACAAGCAACATTCTGACAGGGAGCCTGCTTGAGTCATTAGCTGATCAGGGATCTGACTGTAGAGCATGCACTAGAGATCCTAGAACCTTGCCTGGATTGGGCACATTTCTACTTCATGCTTGCTGAAGTTTCCTTGGCTTCAATAATTACACAGTCCTTTGGAGCCAGAAGGGTCATTCTTAGGCTAGAGTGAAGGATAGCAGAATGCCCCTGGTTGTTTCTCTGGTTTTGGTTGTTGTGTGGTTTTTTATGTCTAAATATACTTGATATTCAGACTCACATGCCCAACTTTAAACCCTTTAGTCCATAACAGTACAATGCTTTATGAATCTCCTTTATTTAAGGAAGGTTGAGTTGATAAATATTTTTATCTTAGTTTTAGAATTTTTATCTGATCTCTTAAAATTATATGAAGTTAAGAGTTCACCAGTTCTGGGAAAGAAATGAGAGCAAAAAACACCTGTTAAAAACAGCACCAGAGTCCAAACCTTTAAAAAAGTGTGGATTATAAAGACAGCAGTGCTGCATCATTCTTTGTTGTCTCTCATGCTGCTGGGGATTGCTGTATTTTGTATAAATATTGAATCAATGTTGGCGTGGACAAAAATTACAAGAATAATTGTGAAATGTGTTGTCTTTATCTCAAGTTCCAAGCTGATTTGAAAAACAACATGAACATGAAAATTACTATCCTGAAAATAAGACATTGGAATAAAACCAGCAAATGCTGGATTATCTTATAGAACGCTCCCCAGATCTTAGAGTAGAATTGAGGACAGGGAAACTCATTTTAATCTCCATCATGGTTTAACCCCAGCCGGGAGCTCAGCTCCATACATCTTGTTCACTCTCCCTCTGTGGGATGGGGCAGAGAATGGTCATGGTAGAAGTGAGACAACTCATGGGTTAGATAAAAATGGTTTAATAGGTAAAGCAAAAGTCATGCACACAAGCAAAGCAGAGCGAGGGATTCATTCACCACTTCCCATGGGCAGGGAAACCATCTCCAGGAAAGCCGGGCTCCATCAGCCATAACAGTAACTTGGGATGACAGCATCACTTTAAATATCTCCTCCTCTTCCTTCTGCTTCCTCTAGCCATGTATGCTGGGCACAATGCCCTGTGGCATACGATATCCTTGTGTTCACACGGGCTCATCTGTCCTGGCTGTTTCCCCTCCCCACTCCTTGGGTACCCCCAGCCTGATCACTGGTGGGGTGGAGGCAGAAAAAGCCTTCACTCTGTGTGAGCGCTGCTCAGCAACAGCTGAAACATCCCTGTGTTACCAACGCTGTTTCCAGCACAAATCCAAAATAGCACAATACAAACCATGATGGGGAAAATTAACTCTGTCACAGGCAAGTTCCAGTACAATATCCTTGGCTGGAAACAAATAATTAAGTCAACACTAAAGCCTGAGGCCATGAAATCTTTACAGCAGGCATTTTGCTTTGTGCCCAGGATACAGCAAGTGGAGCCTGGATTCTTAACAAAATAGCATTAATTCTATTTATATTCAAAATAGGGAACATTGCATGTCCTATTTCTATTTTGGCTCTGAGTATATAGTATAATTATGCTTTTATTAATCAGTGCTAGAAACAATCTCTTCAACATTTATTTCAACTATAAAGTTTGCAGGGTTTTTTTTTCCTGTAGAAATACTTGCCAGGGTTTATTCAAGGTGAGTACATAATGTTGACTAGTGTATTATAATTCTTTCCTATAAGCAATGTCCAGTTTCTTTAACAATATATTTTTCTCTTTCTGTGTAGTAATTGATTTCTTAGGGGAGAGATTGTCAGAAAACTCACTTGTTTGCCTTTTTACATTTCCAAGTATATGAGGTAAAGTATTCTGGTATAGAGAAAGGTGAAATTTTTTATTTCTAAAGCACTTCTTATCTCTATTTATTGGATTACCTGCTTTATTATTTATTTTTTTTAATCCTATGATGCTTTTACTGGAGTCACTATAAAAATCAAACTAACAAAACCCTAGTATGTTATAGAAGGAGGAACAAAGTATCTGAAGAGCAGAAAAATAAAAAAATACTGAGAGGAAAAAATCTATAAGCTGGTGTCTTTTCCTATTTGGTTGTTTTGAAACTTGTTCTTTGTAGCACAAAGGGTGTACAAAAGAAATATTTTTAAGAGCCTTGAAGAAGCTGAATACTCAAACAATGAAGGTTAATCCACAGTGCTTGTTTGTTTGGTGAAGAAGACTAGCTGGAGCAGGATGCACTGCTGTTGCTCTGTCTTTTCCATTAGAGTAGGCTACAGAAAGCTTTCCCTTCAGTGGGAGCTGGCTTGAGCAGCCAACAGTGGTGGGAGTTCACTTTGCTAAAGGAAATGGCCAAATAGACTACAGCAAGCATAACTGACTTTCTGATACATTTTCCAGAAGTTATCTTGGAAGATGCTGGCTTTAGGAGAAGACATGTCTAATAAAATATCTCACTTGGTCCATTCTATGTTTCACACTTTGCAGTGGCCTAGAGTTGTAGAAATTCATCCCCTTAAACTTCATGGGCAAATCTAAATGAAATTATTAAGATACCCCGTACCAAGAAAAGAAACCTGTTTTCATTGTTGGAAAGAAAAGACAAACTCAAGAAGGCAAAGTTTAAACAGGAAGATAAAATAAATTAATCTGTACCCAGATCCCATTGTTTGCATAATTTTATATACCCGCTAGTAAATAAGAGGTTCTGACAGGCATTTCAACTTGTATGCATCAATCTTGCAGAATAAGCAAAACCAGAATTTTAACAGGATTACTCAAAACCCCAGTGCAGTATCCCGGAAAGAGCAGAGCTTCAAACACACTTTGGTAATTTTTAATGAGGATGCTGACTTTAAGTGCTCAATACCTAGACAGTATAGTGATGGATGTTTGTTTTTATATGGGTCTTCCATTATAATATGTTACAGACTAGCTGTCTTGAGTTGCATACGATTCCTAAATAATGTCTGAATACCAGAGTTCAAAAACAGGTGCTCCCATATAGTTTCTCCTAGATTCCTTTTGTAACCTATCCCCTTGCACTGCTGCCTTTGGGTGGCCTTTGCCATGTCCTGGATGAAGGAAGGGTTGAATGCTGTGTCAAATCTGATAGTGAGGGAAGTGCTAGAGATCTGTGCCCTTAATCCCACTGATCCTCCTTGGAAGAATTCTTATCTTTCCTGACAGCTTGATAACTTTTCAAGTAAGACACAGTTACAAAAAAAAAAAAAAAAGAAAAATGTCTGTCACTGTTGGATGCTGACTGATAGTGAGCTCTGCCTCTGCCAAAAAAAAAAAGTGTTGAGTGGCTACTAGCAAAAGGTAATGTTGATGAAGGTATGATTAATATCATAAAGCTTCCAGGTGACCAATAGGGATATGACTATCAGGGAAATAGCCCGTTCCTGTTAGCTCCTCTTTGTTCTCCCCAAAGCAGAATTGGCCACATAGTAGAGGGCGGCTGCTTGGCAACTGCTCCTGTTACACCTGCTTTTTCTGCTCCAGCTTCTTATGTGAGTTTGCTTTTGCCTTGTCTCTACAGCAATGAAAGAAATTATTCCAGCTTTAAAAAAAACCCACGAAACTATAAAATTGTATTGCATTTCACACCTAACAAAAAGTTCTAGTCAGATACTCTGAATCTTCTCCTGTAATTAATTACAAGGAAGGAAAAAAATACAAGCTCTGTCAGCAGGAAGACAGGTGTATAAATGTAATCAGATGTTATGCAAACCATTTGATACATTTTTAAGTGCCAGTGGTTTGAATTCATTTGACAAGTATGTGAAATGCAAATGATCCTGCCCACACATTTTTAGAATACATTAAAATACACTTAACATCATATTTGTTAGTCTTGTTCTAATAGGAAGCCTATGTGCTCTGAAGTGTATATGTGTATTTAAATGGCATTGTTATTCCACCTGCTCTCAGTTGAATCCCAGCTGCTTTCTAACCACTGTTCCATTTTGCCTAATTCAATGCCCTTCTTTTAGGACTCAGTTAGATGTTGTGTCACTAAAAGTGAGCTTTACTTTTAAGATTCTTTGCTAAAGCATTTTCCTTGTGTCTTAGAGATTTTCATGTAAGGAAGTAGTCTCTTCAAACCTGACTCATTGTTCTCGTGGAGCCCTTTGAGATCTCAGAACACAGGCTGAGAAACTGCCCAGATCCATTTGAGGACAAGGGCATAAATGTGTCCCTACACTGTCTAGACTAAAAGCACACAAATGTTTTTTAGTAGTCTTTCCTTCCTAAGAAAAGGAAAATTTCCTGAAGAGATTTTTGGAGTTCTGTGAAACATTTTGCATCGATTTAATCATTCTGTGGACATTTGAGGCCTGATAACTATTTTACATGCCTTGAGGAAGCTATATAGTATAGCTGGTAGCAGTGCCTGTAAACAGCTATGTGGACTAGGGGAATAAACAAATGGCATAAACTTCAGAGTTTCATTTTCATCTCCATTCCTGCTTGTGACAGTCCTGTACACATAAAAGACATAAAATCTTATTTAGCTATCTCACAACCTCCCTCTTTCATGTTGATAAATATATTTTTGATGGACTGTAGAGTTTAAATTCTAAATAATGTAAATACTTAAGGCAGCGTCCCAGAGATTTTCATTGTCAGGCTCAGGCTTAAAATCTTAGTGTTTAATTTTTTATCCCCTGCCAGACTCGGTAGACCTCATGACCCACAATCAATTCATCTCTCTATCTTAACAGAGTAATAATGCTTCTCCTCGAAGGAGATTTCAGCTGCATTTCTTTATTTGTACTGCAATTTGAAAGTGTTAGTTGTATATATGACCTAGTGTTATTTTAGGGTCTCTTTTAAGCCTCAATATGTGTAAAGGGTCAGAGAGGAACATTTCTGAGTCATAGAAAAGCATTTCCATTGCATATCCTGGCTGTTGAAATGTGTGGAAGAGAGCATCCCAGAGGATATACAGTGGTAAAATAAGAAGGCGCATGAGGAAGTGTGCCTAGCCAGAAGGATTTTTGGTAGTCGGAGAAGTAAGAGAAAATAATTCTTGAAGACGGACACTTATGCTTTTGTTCAAATTGAACATTATGCATTTTACTGTACAAATATTTCAAGAAAGGCTTCTGGAAGAATCCCAAAGTCATGCCCTACAAGTAGATTTCTTCCCTTGTAACTTCCTACCATGTCCAAATTCTTTAACAAAATTGTGAAAATTAAATAATACTGGACTGGCTTTGAGTTTCCTCTCCATTTTAAGTTTGTTTTAGGTGCTTAAAAACCATTACCTCTTTTCTACTTGTTTTGGTTGTTGTATTGCTATGGATGTTTTAGAAAATTGAAGTAGGAATTTTCAAACCTTGGTGTCTTTCTTAGATCTCTTAAAATTCTTCAGAAATCTCATATGTCTTGCTTCATATTTTGAAAAAGTCGTAAGTCATCATAGTTTCTTTTATTTATATTTATTTAAAGTGAAATATTATCTGGATGGATTTATTACTTCATGCTTTCCAAATCATGAAATCTACCTATCTGTGTTGAGTCCAGAAAATTTTATGAAGTGAAATCTATTATTTATTCTGCTTAGAATGTGGTTGGTTTTGTTAAATATTATGAAGATCTTTATTTTTGCCATCCAAAGCCCTGACATAGAAACTTCTAATTTAACTCAGTATTTTGAATACATCTTTTTTGTTTTGTATATCCATCTAGGTTGCTTTTACAGTTCTGTTTGATTTAGAAGCTCTTCTGAAGATCTGGTGTTTGGGTTTCACAGGATACATCAGCTCATCTCTTCACAAGTTTGAGTTGCTGCTTGTAATTGGAACCACTCTCCATATTTATCCAGACCTCTATCACTCTCAATTTACGTATTTTCAGGTATGATCAGCTACTTTTACTTTTTACCCTATATACCAAATTAAAACGTTACCCATCCACATTTCACACAAATTTCAATTTTATTGCAGTATTGACTAATTTTGACAATAACTTGAAAATAAGAAATCTCTGGTTTTAACTATATTCTTCGGGTGAATTTACAAAAATAGAATTCTGACTATTTTTTCTAACTTTGATGAGAAGTCCTTTCTGTTATCAGTAACTCTCACTTCTCTTCTGAGCTGCACTGTTCAATAAGTTCTGGTTTGTTTCTTCATTGTTCTTCACTGAGCCTTGACCTTTTACACAGCTGTTAACAACATCACCTTCCTGTAACATCCACCACTGCTTTCCTGGCTGCTCTCCCTGAGGCCTCAGTTCACTTGCTGTTGCTTCTCCAAATCTTCATCTCTTTGGCAGTCTTATGCTAAGCTAAGTTACTGTGGGTCTTCTGAGGTAATTTCTCCAGAATCATCCTAGACTTGGGTTTTATAGTTCTCCAGCCATTCCATATCTAGAGGGAAAGTGTATTTATTGAGGCTCTTCCCGCATTTTCACTTGGGGGAAGAGCAGGAAAGAGAGACAAAGACTGATTAATCCTGACTTATGATACTTCTTGTCAACCAGCCCAACCAATTCCCCATTCATCCTCCTTCGAGTGCTTAGGGTTGATCCAGTTTTGGAGAAAGCACTGGGATTCATTATGTCTCATGTTCCTCAGTGCTAAAGAAAGGAGTTTTTTAAGAATATATTTATTAAAGGATTAATATCTGCCCATTATTCAGCAATGGATTGGCATGGTGAATAAGTAATACTCAATAAGGGAAAATAATAAATCATCAGACGGAGTCCTGTCAATAAATGTGATTAGTTATAGTGACACATATTGTAAACATGAATACAGCATGAAGGAAGCAGTCTCCTCAAGCGTGGGTTGAAACAGTGGCCTTTTCAGATTTCTGCAAATGTCATCCTGTATTTTTTCTAAATGTTTCTACAAACCTCCTCAATAAAGCTTTCAGGATGAACAAATCTATTTTGTTTTCACCTGATATCATTTGAACGTGTTTTAAGTCATTATATATTTGATTTTGCTTTCCAAATATGTAGAATGCTGTTACTAAATGCAGCATGACACATCTAAGGTACAAGGAAGGAGGACCTGTCAGGAGTATGCAATTGCACTCTAGTGTCAAAAGCACACAGGGAGCATAGCTGGGAGCTCTCAGTTGAAGCAGTCAGCAACTTAGTTAATAATTGGTTTGTATTTATTAGGACATAGTCCAGTTATGACAGGTGGTTTCTTTGTACGAATTTTCAGCATAAATTATGAATGTTAGGCTAAATGGATGACATCATCACTAACTCATAGGATTGAAAGTATAATTAAAATGTAGGCAGATGCTGATAATAAAATAATAAGTGTTTTCTTTTTAATGGATTTAATTATTTTAATTGAGCGGTGGTGATGGTGGTGGGGTTTTTTTTAATTACGCAGTGCTAGCTTTTATGACAGAAAATTTCAAGACGTGATTTTTTTTCCAAAGTATATAAAAGACATACGTTTTACAAGCAGAAACACCTGCTATACTGAAAGATTTGGGTTGTATTTTGCAATCCAAATCCCCTAGGAAGCAAATGATTGGAGGGTTGCAGAATACCTTTGATGTCAGCTTGTAAGGTACACACCATATTCCTCCACGGTTAAGTTCTGGGCAAGCTAGATAACACATTTTCAAATCAACCAAGGTCAAAAAGTCTTTTTCACATGAATACATCTTAATGTTAGGCAGATTTCCAGGCATTTAGGTATTCATGATGACAGGGTAAATGTGTTCCTTGTCAGCCAACAAAACAGATTACTGAAAACAGAAGTCCTTCTTGACACATTTCAGGATAGCAAGCAAGAATTATTATTTGGCTTGTCTAGTCCTCCTTGCATACATTTCAGTTTGCATTATTCATTGGTCTATATCATTACCTTTTGCCAACACATCACTCAGTCTGTACTACATTGGCTACTGTCCACCCTCCCACCTATCTTCCTTGCATTCACTGTGCATTCATTCAAGACACTTTGCAAAGCCCTCTGTGAAAGACTACAGCAAAGGACTGTTACATAGCTATATCTGTAGGACATAAAGGTAGTGGAGAAATGACAGATTTTGCATAATATTGCAGAGATCTGTAATGAACCAGCATAAAAGGAAGAGATTTAAAGAGAATTTAACCTGTACTGGACTGAAGAGATGGTATTGTATTTGTGCTTGGGGAAAATACTGCTGACTCATTTTCTGAATAACTATCATCCCTTGCAGAAGATGCAGCCATTATTTGTAACAAAGCTGTGGTTGCTTTTTTGTATTATTCATTTTGATTTGTTTTTAATATATTTTTATATTGAATCCAAATAGTGCATCTTCTACAGCTCCTAAATCTAATACAATTTGCAATCCAATTACACAAAATGCATAAATTCATTAGAATGTACTTTTGCTAGATTCAATTTGTTACCTAATGGAAATAAATGAAGAAACCAAATAGTATCAATAAGATTAGTGTGTTGCTTAAAGGTCAATTAAAGTTCCCCAAAGAAAAGGGAAAAAAGTAAGGCAGATAATTGAGTTTGTCTAAAACACCACTTGGAATACCAACTAGCATGAAATCTTCTCCCTGCTGGGGTCTGTGTTTAAACTAGTGTTGATGGGAGCAGAGCAAACATTTACACCAAGAGTAAATCTTGTAAGTAAGAAGGCACCATGTTTCCATTTTAATAGTACTTGGAAATCTCTCTCATCTCACTGTCTGCCTTGGTAACCAGTTTCATGTACTCAGATTATATGTAATGCAGTTATGATGCCAATATGAAAGAAAGGACTTTATCTCACCTTGTGTTACTGTTGTGAAAGTTAAGCTGCCTAGTGCAACCTCTGAATCTAGGACCCTTGTTTGCCACTGAAAACAGTGGATGCTTATCCCATCTCTCATAAGGGCTCTGGTATGTTTGGAATAAGTTGCTCTCTTGAGTTGACTTTCTCTCCACTTTGGTAGTCAAATCTAGATAACAAGCATATTCTGCATCCCTTATAAATGGTTAGGGAGATGAGCTTCATGTGAAATCCAAAGGTGTACATTATTAACAAGCTACAGGGCACAGCAAACTCATTGTCATACTTATTTTCTTTCCAAAAACAGCATAGTAATTGTATTTGACTTGTACCTAAGGTCAGACAATAATTGCACTATAATTCCTACCTTTCCGTTACAATATGGTTCTTGTGGAAATCCGGGTGACACCTTGGAATAGAGAGCTTTTTTCTTCCTAAGAACTGCAGAATCTCAATTGCTCCATATGCTGCTGTCCATTGTCTTCAACAGCTTCTGTTGCTGCCACTGCCTCTTGTTGATACTCACGTTCGTGTCACTGTGTCGACATCAGTGGCAGAAATAGGAGAAGCAGAGCTGTCAGCAGCTCTTCCAAAATAGACTCAGCAGTGAATTGGTCAGGATTTCCATACAAGATCAAGGTTTTGCTGCCAGTACTGAAAGGTGTCAAATGTGTTGGGGGCAAACAATGCTATTGTGAGATACTGAGTTTCTCTAGTACTGAGAAACATGACCCAAAATTTCCCATGTTATATATAATATGAAATAGCAAAATATGTTCATTACCTAATTTACTAGGTTACATGGTACGTATTACCAAGCAATTTTGCTTCAGGTCACTGAAATGGAAAGATGATCTGTGGAAGAAGACTTGGCAGATCTTTGTGTTAACCTGGTATAACAAACATCATAAAATCAGAGAAATCTAAATTGAAAGTGGCCTTTCAAAGCCATCTCATTGAACTCGCTGCTCAAAGCAGAGCTTTCTTCAAAGACTGTTCACCCTCTCCATTCAGTATAAGAATGAAATGTTAACTGTGATGATAATCAAACTGGAGCCATTTACCTAGCTCTTCAGTAGATTCTCAGTTGCTAAATCTAGACTGATGCACTTTGACTCCTGCCTGGAGGCATTTTTATGTTTGCTAACATACTGTAAACCTCCTTTGGTCTCTAATTCCACATAACATTCACATTTGATATCTGTGGTGTGTTTTGTCTATGTCTTTGTTCCTTTTGTTACCTCAAAACCGGCTTCACCCAACTGCATTTCTGCAATGACTCTTCATGATCAGTGAGTTGACTACAGCCTTGGAGACCTTGGGTCCTCCCATGCCTGTACTATCATACCGTGCCTGTATGCCTCAACGCTGCTTATGTTCCTGGTTTTGTGGTTCTTAACCTTACACACAACTTGTCATCTGGTAGAAGCGGCGGCAACTTGATATTTACTGGTCTACAAGGCTGCAGGTCTACATGGCCTTTTTGGCCATGAATTTCTGACATTTTAAAAGTTTTTTTATTAATGTGATAATCAAATAATTGATACAGTTGCATTTTTCTCTTTCTTTGCAGGTTCTTAGAGTAGTTCGACTTATAAAGATTTCTCCTGCTTTGGAGGATTTTGTGTATAAGATATTTGGACCAGGAAAAAAACTTGGGAGTTTGGTAGTATTTACAGCCAGCCTTTTGATTGTAATGTCAGCAATCAGTTTACAGATGTTCTGCTTTGTGGAAGAACTGGATAGATTTACAACCTTTCCAAGGGCAAGTACAAAAAGCACTGATTACTCAGTGCTTGTCACTATTTTCTTATCACAGATGTTTTCTTACCATTGATGGTGGACTAGGCAGTGTTTGGTAAATAATTAGCCTCAGTGATCTTAAAGGACCTTTCCATCCTAATGATTCTGTGATTCTGTTGGGGTTTAACCTTGCCAGTAGAACTAAACATTACACAGCCACTTCTTCAATCCTCCCCCTGCAGTGGGATAAAGAAGAAAATCGTGGGAAAAAAAGGTAAAATTTGTGGGCTGAGATAAAGGAGTTTTAGTAGGATGGAAACAGAAGGGGAGACAATAATGGTAAAATAATTAGAATATACAAAATCAGTGGTTCACAATGCCATTGCTCTGTATATGTTGACTCTTGCTCAGCCAGCTTCCAATCTGCAGCCCATAACCAGCTTTCCCCTTGTTTATATGGTGACCATGATGCCATATGGGATGGGATATCCCTTTGGCCATTTCGGGTCACCTGTCCTGGCTGTTTCCCCTCACAACCTCTTGTGCACCTCAGCTTGTTCACTGGTGGGGTGAGAGGCAGGAAAGGTCCTGACTCGCTGCAAGCACTGCTCAGCACCAACTAAAATATTGGGGTATTATCAACTTCATTCTCGTCTTAAATCCAAAATATAGCACTGTGCCTGCTTGTAGGAAGAAATTAGTTCTACCCCAGCCCAAACCA
Organism: Phainopepla nitens; assembly: GCA_013400175.1. Lineage (NCBI taxonomy): Eukaryota > Metazoa > Chordata > Aves > Passeriformes > Bombycillidae > Phainopepla > Phainopepla nitens. The sequence continues at coordinate 14,031 of VXBQ01002608.1, forward strand.
GGACAGATTCTATCATATATGTTACTATATTAGCCGTCTTCCTTCCTTCTGAGAAACATGAAGCAGTTTATCTCCGTATGTATAGATTTAAAAAATTTTATTTTCTGGGTGTAATAGTCTTCCTGTAGTACTTCTGTAGTGAAAACCATCTTTCCTAGTGATGAGTATTCTATTTATGCTGTCAAGGGAACACAGAAAAATTTTACCCCTGCATCATGATGATTACACAATACAGCATATGGCTTAACAGTACTCTGTCATGTTACAAGAAGAAGATTCATGTCCACAAGCATGAATATTAGCCTGAGAATTTATATAAAACATGTCTACACATGATTTATATCTTCATATTATGAAAATGGTTGTTCTTGATTTGTACAGGAATGCTTGTTTTACACAGGGTTTTAAAACCTGTCTGCATTGACAAAATAAGTGTTTGCCTTTTGGGTATAAATAATGGATATTTATGGGCATTACGTTAATTCAGAACAGAACATTGAAAATCAGTGGAAATTGGAGCTAATGTATTTATTGAAGCACCCTGTTCTGAATGAAAATAGTGCTATTTCTTTAATAGTGGATTAGACTGAGTGTACATGGATTGGTTCCAGTGACAATTTATTTGTTTCTGTCATTCCAGTTTGGTTATCCAATGTATCTATTTTAGTGAAAGTGCATTGGTTGGAACAATTAAATAACAATGAGTAAGGCAGCCTCAAGGGTCATGTATTTAGTGAACAAAATGGCTAAACAACAATTTGTAATTATCAAGCTGAACTTGATCTATGGGAAGCTGGCTATCCAATGTGAGACAAAAAATGCCTACCCACAGGGAATAATGTAGCACCATGCTTTCTATTTCAGAAAACATGCTTAGAAAAGCAACCACTAGAATTAGATATTTAGTACCATTCACTAAACACTGAAGAAAAAAGAATAAAATAAAACTTAAGCTTTCCTAATTAAGTCAAGTCTCTAAATCAGGTGATATTAGCACCATATTCTATTATTCATTCCCATGTACAACTTCTGAAAAAAACTGCAGGTTTCAAATCATCATGGAATTTTGTTTTAGGATTATTTTATTATTTATGCAAAATTTCAATGAAAGTCCTGACAAATAATTATAGTATGGTCAAAATATGACAGGATTGCAATCACCTTCACATTTTAACTAGATAAATTGATATAAGTACCTGAGAAAGATCCACTCGCAGTGAAAAAGGGCCAATTTATATTAATACATTAGTAAGTTTTTTATTATTTTGAGCATTTTAATCTGCTGCTATTTAAGCTTCAATAAGAGCTTCTAACATATTCAATTTTAACAGGTATATGTAAATACTAAATACATGTTTGAAGAGCGAGAAAATGTTTTCTGCAACAAATTATACAGTGTTTTTACAAACAGAAAATGTCTTCACTGGTCTTCAATTTTATGACTTAAGTACTGGAAAAAGAGAAGAGCTGTTAGCAACAAGAGTGTTCTAGCAATACTGAATTGAAATGTTTTCAATATTTTTCATACAAGAGCCAGAAGCATGAGTCCTTCATTATTTTTTTAATGTATTCATATTCACCTTGTTATATTTGTTTCAGAAGTGTAAAATTTACAGTATGTGGTTTCTTTTTTTGTAGTTTTATAGTGAAGCATCTCTTATTAGGTTAAAAGTCTGTGAAAATTTTGTACTCAAAATTGTGATTGATGGTGTGAAATAATGGCATCCCTCTAAAGGAGTGTGTCTCCCTTGCAAAGTCTGTGAGTCTCAAATTTTCTTCCCTGAAGATTACTGAATCAGTTTGCAATAAGACAATTATAATTATTTTCAAAATATGACTGAAGACATGCTATAACATACGAGATGATATGAAGTCTTCAATACCAGAATTTGCTAAGATAAATTATTAGGAGATTACCCTCAAAGAAGAGCAAACCTTACATAGCCAGGACTGTTGCTGTGAGTTTTTCCAGTTACAAATACAGAGAGGATAAACACAATAACAAAAATGGTGACACTAGAGGCTAAATTTTAAGTTTGTACATTAAAGTGCTTTCTACACTGAAACAGAAAAAAACTCTAAAATCACTTTGAAACTAAGTGCTTTATAAGAAGGCACAGTATGGGTTTTGGAACAAATAGACCTCATCCTTTTGCTAATGCCTCTAAATTGCATGTTTTCACATGGTTTCCTGATGAAAATCAATAGGCACAAGCTCACTGTTGCCATAGCTACTAATTTCACCCTTCTTTTGGCCATTACAACTTGCCAAATGGACTGGCTTTCTCTCTAATACTAAGTACAAAAATATAGATGTTTGCTTTACCGTTTTTAACCATCTGCTATCTTTTATTTTTGCATGTCTTCTTGGGCAGCACATATTGAGGCATGAGGAAGGACAGGGGTGGCTGGGCCCCCTGGAGAAGGCATAGGTGCCTGCTAAGAAAAGTGCCTGCTAAGAAAATTCACTGTATGGAGAACAAAACACATTGTTAGTGTCTCTGACTTCCATGCCCTGGTTTCTTTTGGAGTTTGCGGCCCTATGCTGATTGCTCTCTCTCAATTTACAAAGCTGGGAATGCTGCCCTTCTTTTAAATGGGTCAATACAAGATGAAAGCCAGGCCCAACTGATCATAACAACAATTCCCCAGTTTTCACAAAACCAAGTGTCTGCTCCTAGCCTTGACCTTGTAAAAAGTTCATGATGTGAAGTATTAGTTCAACCTATGCAACACCCATTAAAAAAGATAAACAATGCAGTCTTAATTCTCTGATGCAGTTAAAATCTCAGTATCACTGACACCATTTTAAAGCATAGCTACTCTTCTTTTAGGGTGTTACTGAGCCCTCTGACTGTGTCAGGAGGAAAACATGCATTTCTGCTGGCAGAACAATTTGCAAGGATGTTACAACCATGTCCTAAATCCCATTAACTTAATTTGCAGAAGCAATCCCTGTGATTGTAGAACTGCTTCTATGAATTAGACCAGTGGAATTTGGTACCTAAAATTTTGTGGACAAGCACCAGTTACAAGACAGGTACATTAGAACTATAAGTAGTAATTTGTGTGGCACCACCCCTGTAACAGTTGGACAAGATGTCAGAACTGGCACTTTGGCTAGTATATGCTACCAAACCTTTGCCAATCTTACACTATAAATAAAAAGGTAGTTTGACTTCCATCATCAAAACAGCTCATTAAGTAATAGGGCATAAATACTCAAAGAAATTGACAGTCTTTTCTATAACACAAATTAATTCAGAAAATCACCATTTGCATATATTTCTAAGTCTCGTCTTCACAGATGTTGATTCTGTCAGCTAGTTGCATTTCAAATTAATTTTAAAATAAACAGTGGGAGGTACACCTTTCAGCTAAAAATAACTTGCTCCAAAGAAGATTGCTTGGTGCAAAGCACATATTCATTGTGCACTGCCTTATTTACTTAAAATGAATGTTTTGCATTCTACTGGAATTTAGTGTCATAACAAAATGCTTAAAATATATTGAAAGGCCATTTCATAAAACTATATGCTTTATGGACAACTGGTTTGGATGGAAGATTATATTTTTTGATATTAAAAGAATATCTTCTCCACATTAATCTATTATTAATTGCATTAATGATGAGTCCACAATATAGTACTGAAGGTATTTTTTATACCTTGAAGAATTAAGTAAATTAGACTTTTTTTTTTTTTAAAGCAGTACTCTGTGGTAATTAAGTGTAATTCAGAAGAAAAGATGCTGCACTAGTTCAGTTGTCCAGTCCCTCAGGTGTTTATAAAGCTAGCAGTGGGATGTATTACTTAACTCCTTATGCTTCAGCAAGGAGTGCCACACCCATCAGGTATGATGGCCACTGACTCTGGGTGCATGCAAATGGCAGCTGCCTGGTTTGGCTTCAGCTCCCCATTACAGAGGGAACCTGAGACCTAAAAAGCAGTGCGGAGCACTGATGGGGTCCTTGTCTTCTTCGCCCTAAAGCACCCCTGGCAGATCTAAAGGAGGCTGAATTTTCTGATTGTGTCATGCATGCTCAGCTGGCTACAAAAGGCCTTTCCTAGATAAAGATCCCAAATGTTTCTTTCTCTGCATGTCTTGCATGGGGAGCAAATTGGTTTTTTATAAGGAAAATAATTAATAAAAGGAGTTTGTAATTTTGTGCAGTGTGGAGTCTGTGCACATGGCTGAGAGGGGACACTCATTTGAAGGGAGGATGTTGCTGCAGGTTGGCAGAGTGTTGGTTAGGGCCAAGATTACTGGCAGAAAGATAAAGCAGAGGCCACTGTGCGAATTTCAGCCCTCATGCTTAACCTCTTCAAATACGTGACATACCAAAGACTTTAACCACCCTAAAGAATTTACAGAGAAGTAGTTGCCAGCAGTTTTCTCTGCTGTTTCTAGTTCTTCTACCCTTTGTCATCTGTGGGATCTGCACATTCAAAAGAAAGCCTGGGACTTTTACATTTGGTCACGATGTTTCTGGCGTAGAAATTAAACTCCTATGTTTAACTTCTCTGTGAACATGTGTGATCGCTCATTTGGATGCCTTGATCTGCTCCATGTTCATCTCAGCTTCACTTCTTGCAATTTGGACTTGTGGGTTTAAGAATCTCTGAAAATTTGATTAGTGTGAGTTAATTCTGAAAAGCAACTGTAATAATAACTCTCAGGCTTCTTGGTCTTAACCTAGCAGGGTGTTTGTGCTTCTGTCTGCTTCAGAGTGCCACAGAACACAGCAGCAGTAAGAAACCAAGTTGGACTTTGATGAGGGGCTTTTTCATGTGAGTCAGCAGGCAAATTATTTATAAAACCCTCAGCAGCTAAATGTTTGTGAACCCTATAACAGAGTAAAAATTCATAGTTCTTCCTCTGAATATGACCTAGAGGCAACATGATTCAGTTTTTGCACTTTAAAATATGTATTATTTAAATCAGCAGAGGAGAAAATGCTTTAGTGCTAGGATTCTTATCTGTGGTCAGTGAAAGAGTGGACAGGCAGTATCAGTGGTCTTCTGATACTATTTGGTTGTCAGCTTCTTTTCTGCTTCCAGCAAACTTGAAGGCAATCCCTGGGTACAGACATGGAAATTGTCCTCTCATTTTGAGCACTCCAAAAAGGCAGTGTCTTTTATGCAGTGCATGCATAACAAGTTGCACTGGATTAGATTGACTCTGCCTTACCCAGCCCTGTTGCACCATCTCAGCATGCTTTGTAACTGCAGGCCCTCCTTTCAAATTTTAAGCAGATAGCCCTTGGTATATGCTTGATTTCATTATATGGAAATGGCATGTAGCAAGTCATGCCACATCCTCCTTGTTTTTTCAGATAGTTTGAACCAGCTTCTTGTCACCAAATATTAATGATTGTTAGCCACAGGAATCTCACACAGGGCCAAAACCAAGTGATGTGTGCATGCACATGGACAGTCTTCTCTAGAGTAAATTTGCTTTTACTGCTGGTGACAAGACACAGTCTGGAGTGGACTCCCCTAAAGGTGGGGATATAACCTTAATGGTTCTGTTTACATTGGAAGAAATGTCTTAGAGAAGTAATTTTGTTTGAAAAACTCTATAAACTTGATAAAGAGCAAAGTATTTTCCTGTGGTTTAAAAATAATAATATAAACTTGAAGTCTCCCACACAGTTATTTTTTGCCAGCAGCTTTTAAAAGTTAATTAGAACCATTTCATTGTTTCCCAAGCACGTAAGTTTGTATAGCTACATGTTTTCAGCTTTTCCAGAACAGGTTTTGGCTTGGGGTAAGTTGATATGTAAGGCTGTCTGGATACTGTTTTCTCACAGGTTTGATGAGAAGAATCCTTTTCTCTTTGTGCCATTGCGTTAATGTATTAATCTGCTGCTGCTGCTGGGCACGCTGAGCACAGACCTAATACATCCTTGTAACTGTGTTAACATTTTGAATTCTAGGAATCCTGATAGCTGTGAGCTGCATTATTGTTTTCAGTTTCTAACACTTTTTTGTTACACATAACTTCAATAAGATCCCAGCTTTGATCCTTGTGGTCTGGAAAGAGAATACTTTCAATGTCAGGCAAAAGCAAAAGAAATTTGTGCAATAGTTTGGTCTCATTGAGACAGTTGAGACTGTCAAGATACTACACTTTGATACCATACTCAAACTTCTGTTTCCTAGGCAGTATGCATTCCTCAATGTCTGTGTAGGATGTACATCTTGCAGTTGCTCATGTTGAGTTCAATTCTGGTTGGTGCTGTAGGCTCCAGCTGAGTTTCAAAGGTAGCTGGGTTCTAGGCTTATCCGATTTCATATGTTCCTATCACTAAATAAATAAATTGTTTGAAACATTCCCATTATTTCCTCTATTTTTGACATGTATACCTGGTCTCAAGGAATTTAAAAATGTTACAGGAGTAGTTTCACAAAAAATACTAATTACAAAACAGAGGAAAAGTCTGGCTGAATCAAGTACAGGTACAGAGACCTTGCCATATGTTGGTTAGTCTCATCTGTGGAGTTCCTCAAACACTTCTACTGTTAAGATAACATAATTTATGGTCACATTTAATTATAACGCTTTATTGTAGGTATATTTAGAGAGAGAAAATATGGAAGAAAAAGTGTAATCAAAAATCACAATACAGTATAATATTCAAAACAGTAATCTCTGATGCTCAGGATATTTATCCTATTTTTTCAGCTGTGAAGAGAACCAAAAGGTTCTTTGTGTGGGCTAATGAAGTTAGGACTGTGTTACAAACTGAAGATTACAATTCTGTCAAAGATCAAGCTATTTATTTCTCCTTTAGCTCAAGAGTAGGCATTTACTTGGCTTTAAAAGTTAAACACATTTGTTAAGGTTTAAAAAAGCAAACCAAAACAGGTGTGCATCTCTGTTAAATCAATTTTAGGAATGTGTCAATAAAACCATATTAGCGTAATTTGTTAATATGTTTGCAATTCTATTTCTTGCAGGCATTCATGTCAATGTTTCAGATTCTCACACAGGAAGGATGGGTGGATGTCATGGATCAGACACTGAATGCTGTAGGACATATGTGGGCACCAGTAGTTGCTATTTATTTTATACTATATCATCTTTTTGCTACTCTGGTAAGTTTTCCCTTGCATATGTGCTGTGTTTCATTTAATTTTGAACTACTCTCATAGCTCTTGTACTACTTATTATTTTCAGTTAGCGAAAACTAATTGTGATGCTCATTTTTAGCATAGGCAGCTTTTAGTTCGTGGATGTGGTAGAATAAATTTACCCTTCAGCCATGTGCCAAGAGGTGGTGGCCTTTGTTCTGGTGTGAGGTGCTGTTTTTCTTAGATCCAAGTCACACCACCAGACTAACAATATAATTGTTGTCTGTCTTGTACCTTAGCAGCTCTAATGATTTCAGAGTTAAGTGATTTTATTTATCATGCAGAGCTGGTCTCCTCAACTTTCATTGCATTCCCTTTGCAACAGCAATTACAGTGAGAAGTGTAAAACCTTAAGATACAAACCCTTAGCTAGTCATCCCTACTGTCCTGTTGCCTGATACAAAATCAGTGCTTGGAAAACATATGATATAGTATACCAAGCAATAAATTATGGGAACTTATGCAGCAGTTCCTGTATATAAAGAGAAATGTGGATCATATAAAAAACCCAAAAACCAATGGTTTTTTTCTTTATGCATTTCAAATGGGATTATTACATCCTTTTATAGAGAAAATGGGAAGCCAAACATCTCTTTGGTTATCCTGTATGAATAAGGGCTTGTTACTTAATTTGAATACCAACACAGAGAAAATGCCACAATCAGGAAAACCATTTTATGCACCCTTAATTCACTCCTACTATCACTCATTTTGTATTTTCCTTTTACTGCAGGTTTTGATGCACTTATTTTCACTTTTTTCATTCCATTTTCTTTCTTTGCTCAGATGTCTACTTATATATGGTACTAACTGTATTAATACAATCTCCATCAGCTTCTATCTACTTCTTTTACTTTACAGTATATCCCATTTCACTTCTAAAGACTGAATAATCAGACTACAATTGTGGGTACAATGGATTCCTTCATATGGATTGAAAACTTGACCACTTTATAAATGGCAATAAAGTGCATTTCTTGCTCTTAGAGCTGCTTAATCACATCAAAGTATAAGCCAAACAAATATATCTATCAGAAGATATATATGACATGTAATTTGCTCACAAGGATCAGAAAATACGACTTTTCATGCTAGAGTGATCTTTTAAACTCCATGGGAATTGAGGTTATAAAGCAAAAGGGAAGTGAGTTTTTGGTCATAGATTTGAAAGCAGTTACTAGTAAGAGAATCTTAATGATTTTTTTTTTTTTGATTCTTCATCAAGAACATTTTCTAATCAGAAATCCATTTTTACTTTTTAGATGAGTATTAAGTAAGTCCATAAAGTAAAATAGTGTTAAGTGACCTCTCTGCTCAAAATTCACATCTTAATTAACAAATAATTTAGCTGTAAGAGCAATTTTAGTATTCTTTTTTATGTTTCCTATCTTGAAAGAGTCATCTTGGAATTCTCTGTTTACTGAAAGCAGTGATTTTGCTAGGAGCGAAGTCACTTTTCAGTACACCATCCTCAGTCCTTTTGCAGGGAATTTGCATTTAGATACACAGTCCTTGCTTTGCTCCATAAGGATACACTTTTCTTCTCATTCACCTATGCAAATTCTACATGAATGAAGAAACCCTTTTGCAGAATTATCTGGGCTTACAAAATTTTGGTTTCAATTCTAAGATCTTCCTCAGACCTTGTAAGGGAAATCTGTGTAGGACAGAGTTGTCTGTAGGCAAAAGAAATTTAATGGAAAATAACAGGGAACTGGTAAGGGAGCATGAAAGTGATTGGGCTGCTACTAAAACCAAAAAGAAGCATTCTAGGCATAAACAGCCATCAGGGAATAACAAGAGTAAAGTCAAATGAAGAAATTACTTTCACCAACCAGAAAAGGGGGGACAATTGGAATTGAGAATGGTAATTGTAGGCATTTGGCATAGCAGACTGTAGAGACTTTGAAAGAAATTAATAGGTTTCACATGAGAAGGCAAAGAAAAATGGAAGCTCAAAAAAGACTCACTCTCTTGGAAACAAGGACTGTTATAGTTGAGATGGTGGCAGGGGAAGTTAAACAAATAACGAGTTTGCATTTAAGTTTTCTTTTGTGGCACATTGTCTTTGGTTCTTGTTGGAAAAAAGCAAAAATTGAGTTAATGAAAGTCTTGCCTTGATACATACCAGTGCGTGAATCAGCAAGACTTTAAGGGGTGATATATTTAATGAGTACTGTACTTCTTTTTAGCACTGAACTGAACTGCCTTAACTGGTATGTTTTGAGCAGCATGTACTGAGTATCATAAAATGAACTGGAGATCTGAAGAAGCTAACACCATACTGTAAAATCTTAACAGAATTATAGCAAAATTCTTCATTAGCAGCTAGGGATCAAAGTAGTTTTCATAAATGCTTGTTGGTTGAAAGGAATGACAAAAGTCAGTGGGTCCACAATCAAACAGAAGGTTCCACTTGGCATGGAAATTAGTATGTTAGTCCCTGACCTACTATATAAGCACAAAACAGCAGGTTTTGAGTTATGGAGTAAGGTGAAAAAGAAGAGAGACATTAAAGAGTTATAGATGAATTAAAGAAAGAAAGACAGACAGAAAAAGAGAGAGCAAAAGAGATCACTAGTGCTGCTTCCAGCGTCCATCCAGCTGGGGGGATGCTGAGCCTGGTTTCAGCATCGATCCAGCAGCATCAGTCTAGCTCATGAGATGTCCAGGATCCTTAGTTTTACAAGATGTTTTGGGATTTTGCTTTGAATTTCTTTTATTATTATTGTTGTTGGTTTCTGTTGTTATTATTTCTGATTGATTTAATTTTCTCTTCATGTGAAGGACATTTTAATGAGTATATTGTTAAACATATATAATACATTGGTCATAAAACCTAGGATTCAGCATTTTTAATATCAGGTGGTATCAATTCAACAGATGTCAAAGGCAAGAATCCCATTTCCATCAACTGGGCTGTCATTTTTCCATACTATTTGATAATACTTCTTAAGAAAAATAAGATGAACTTTAATAAATCACTTAAAATTGTTTTGTAGATTCTACTCAGCTTGTTTGTTGCTGTCATTTTGGACAACTTGGAACTTGATGAAGATCTAAAGAAACTTAAACAAGTAAGAACATATTTTTATTGTGCTTGAAAGTATTTTCAATAAGGCATTTTACTTTGCTGATATTTTGTGTGGCAAAAGATGGGAAACGTCTTCATCACAAGGAGCAAAACAGGACATGTGGAAGTGCATAGCAGCATTTTGTTAGATAGTTTACTGTCACACAACCTTAAGGAAAAATTAAGATATTGTAAAAGATATGTAGAAATTTGGTTTAGTATTCAATCAAATTCAATTTAGATACTCTTCTAATTAAAAAAAAAATCAAAATCACAACTAGGCCATCTATTTGCTTATAAACTAGTGAAAGATATCCCTGCCTATGCTTTATGAGCCTAGCACAGCTCCACTGCAGGGGAGGGTAATGGGAGAGGGTCCACAGTTAGGAAGCAGTATAGCACACTCTGGTCAATTTGTTAGGGGAGAGCTAAAGATGCTTGGAAGAGTTAACTTGCCTGATTGATTATCCTCATTTGGAGACCAAGAAGTCATTCTCTCATGCCTGAAACACCAAGTGTCAATCACATAAAACAAATGTAAATAGAGAATTCACATTGGCCTTTCTGACCTTGTGCACAAACTACCAGAGGAAGGTATCCATACCTTTTAAATAAATATATAGCTGTGCTTTACTCTGTGCAAAGAGAAGCAAAGTCATCAACATTTCCCTATTTCATGCATGAAATAGCATGAGCTAACACGTGGGAACTTCTTCTGTAATATTTGGCTTACAGCCATCTTTTGCTGCTTTTGTTCATCTTTCATGTGCATCAGCAATTGCCATAGAATTATTTTAATTCAGTTCTTGAAAAATAATCACCCAGACAACTGAGATATTTTACATTGAAGTTCTACAGGACAATATTATGTACTTTTAATTTTTCATTATGGAATTCAATGCTGCTTTTGCTGTTGCAGAATTAAATATCCAAATGTATTGCAAAGTTGAAATAAGTTAAAAGGACAAGTATTTTCTGTGACAATGAAACACAAATACTGGATTTCAGTTGATCAGTTTACATAAGTGAGAGATCTTACAGATGATTTTGGGATGGCAGGAGTGTGAAAACTGAGTAAGCCAAATCAAAGGCATTCATTTTTCTCTTTACCAGTCCCAAGAGGTAAAATGATCTGAAATGAAAATGGTTCAGATGTATGGTAAGCAATGTCATATCATACTGATAATCTTACAGGAAATTTTTCATAATGTCTGCGTGAGTTAGGAGCACAAATCAATTTTCCGAAGTGAAGAGCTTCAGATGTGATATTCAGTGGCTTTTGTGTGAAATGTAGCATCTTTAATTCATAAACCACTTTAAGAGTCCACACCTTTGCTTATTAAATGGAAGCAGCATGGCTTTGTGCTTTAGGTGCCTGCTTTGGAAGTGGTGAACAAAAAGCAATAATGAGAGGTCACCACTAGCAATTCTTGCCACATTTCAGTCTGAAATTTTATTAACCTAGTAGGAATTCTGTCTCTCTGATAGCAATAGAGAACACTTAAATGAAAGACATAAATATAATTTTTTTTAAAATCTCTCAACTTCATAGCTTTGAGACTGCAGCAGCATAGCTACATGAGAGTGGTGCTGGGCCGGAACAAAACTGCTGCCCCAGCCCCAGACCTTCTAGCTACCGTGCCACTGACAGGCTGTGTCCATGGCCCAAGCGGGCATTTAACCAGAGCACAGCACTTTGCCATTGGACATACCAGCTGGATTGACTGGGAGAATGGTATATGGATTCTACATGCATTATAATGCATATTATACACCATTCTGGTGCATAAAAATGTCCAAGGTGGCTGACGCTGGTTCATTTGTACTTATGTTTTTGAAATGTTTTCTCGAACAGTATCATCTCCTCATAGAGTATTACTCAGTTCTATTGAATGCATTCCCTCCTGGTATTTTATGCAAACAAATGTATGTTGTACAAAGTATTGCATATTTTAAAAAAGCCTAAGGGGAAAGGAGGCAAAGGGTCAGTTCCTGGAGCTCAATTATATGAGATTACTGGAATTAATGCTTCAGTGTCTAGAACAGAAAAGATTTCCTGAGGGGTAAATATGATGGTATCACAGGTACAATGATGACAGTGACTGTGCTCTACTGTGTGAAATACTGGTTATCTTATCTCAGATAATAAAGGAAAAGAGGTTTTTTAATTGAATAATATTTTGAATTTTCAATTTAAAAATAAGAAGAAGCAGGATTGTAAGGTAATTGTTATGTTTTAATCAAGACAATTTCTATTAAAAAAATCTGTATTGCCGCACAGAAAAATTTTTGACATCTATAATTAAAAGATGAGTGGTGTTCCAAGAGAGGAGTCAAATAATTCAAGCTGTTAATGTAAAAGACATTGATTGGTTGAAAATTATGAAATTATAATGCTCTCCATCCTTAGGGATGTATGTTTTTCCCTGCCTTTACAGGTTGTAAAGTTCAAGTCCCAGGGCATTTTCAGATGATGAAATACTGATTTTTTTCTAGGAAGGAGGGAGAATATATTTGTGCCAGAAATCACACCTACCTAATAATCCCTTTTGAGCTGTGTTCTTCTTAATTATGACTTAATTTCCTTTCTAGAACTTGATAAGAAAAGAATTATTACTTAACTTTTAGATTATTGGGAAAGGACTAATTAGTTAATATTTGCAATGTACTTTAGAATGTAAAATGATATGTAAACACTTGGTATTCATGTTGTTTCAGTAAATGTATTTAAATATTAATAAATAAAAGCAAAAATGCATTAAATGGCTAGGAGATTCTAAGTAAGATTATAATATAATTTATCCAAAAGAAAGTAAACCTTAAATGCCAGTGCAAATTTAGTTAAGGATATACATCATGATTCAGTTTTTAATTACCCCATTACATAATATTAATTCCAAAAGTCTGGCCTCAGTGCAAAGAGTAGATAGAGCTCATTTTAATAAGTCACTAGTCCATTTATAATACAATGTGTGATCCTATACATTATTTATTGCACCGTATTCAGGCTTTGCTACAAAGACAAAACTATCAATCTCCTTTCTATCTTTTTTATGGTACCCCTTATAAGTATGTAGAATAAACATAAAACTTGTGAAACATTAATTTAAGTAAGCAGCACAGGTACACATAAGAGTAGATTCTGCTTTTCCAAGACACCATTCAGCTGGTTTAAGAACAGAATCTTTCTCTGTATCCTCACAGCTCTATTTGTTTGCAGTAAATCTCCCAACTCTGCCATATCTCATTCTCTTGTCTATGTCTGCCATCACAGCTCACGTGAAAAGTGTGCTGTAGCTCACAGTCACCATCTGTCTGTGCAATAAGCTCCACCCTCTGCAGTGATCCAGACTGACCCTGAGACACTCCTGAGTCTCCAGGTATGACATGAATCCTGCTCATCTTCCCAGGAGGCCCTTTTCTCTGGCATTCAGTGCATCAGTTATATGGCTGATATCACACTTAGGCACAAGAAATCTATCAGCTGAAATCTATCCTGACTCCTTCTCATTTATGCCTGTCTTCTCCACACTCTCCCTAAACTATTGCCCCAAAGTTAAAAAGAAACTGAGAGGATTTCTTTGATGTCTTTTGCCTTTTGTGATAAAGTGTTGACTTTCTTTTCAGAAATTCATCACCCTTAACAGATTTTGAAGCATGACTTTCTCTTGCAACAGCTGTTTTAACTTTTCCCATTATATTTTCCACATATTTACTGATTCCATTGTTACATATTTCTATCAATTTGCCTAGATAGGAAATCAGACTGATTAGGTGCTCACTTCTCATGCTCTACCCTGAATCCATCTTTTAAAGTTAGTCATATTTGCCACTTTCCTCTCACTCCAGAGTTTATTTAGGTGACAAATTATCTACCAGTGCTGTGTGTCAGCCTTGATATATCTGAGATCCTTTAGAAGTCTTGAAAGAGTGCTGTCAGGTGTTAGGGGGTAACAAATTGACCTTGTGTCAGTTATCTTCCAAAACCTTTTCTCCTGACGTTTTTGTGGATCAGTCTTTGGCACAGTTTAGCACCTTCTTTGACCCTGTCTGTGGCCAACACTGTTTATTTTAATTTCTTGCTTTGGTTTTATTTTTCAGAACACAATTAATAGTCTGTGCTCTTTTAGATTTACTGCTTTCCTTATGTCTTTAAAAGCTTTCTTATTAGAGTTTGATTCTTTAGAAACTAGTCCCTCAAATTCTTTCATGATCTGCTGTTATTTTCCTACAAGAAAAAAAGCTAAAACTTATGTTGATTTTTTTTTTTCCTCTATTCTATGCTTAGCATATGGCTTTCTTTTCTGAAACATATCCATTTATTTTTAAGTCTTCTTTGCACTCCATTTGACATTGCTGGTCTTGTTGACCTTCTTGGAGTTTTTCTGAAGCTGGTAGATGTATTCTGCTAATAAAACAGGATATTTAAAGCTACTCCATACACCCCCCCCACCCAGTTTCTGTAATTTGTCTGTTCCTTTAAATTTATTTTCAAAAGCTTTATGATTTTAAGTAATTAAATTTTTAATTTAAATTCAGTGTAATAGACAGATTTGACCTTCTACTTGTAAAGTAAAATTTGAATTTAAGACCATTTTTATCACTGTTATGGAAGAGCTTTTTGATATTTATGCCAGGGAATAGACCTTGCTCAGTACTTAACCATGAGATACTTCTTCACTTGGGTGTTCTCTGGCTATATAAGGCAGCAAGGAGTCACTTATAAGTAAAAAGTTACTATCTTTCTTCTGCCCCTTCCTGAACATACATGAGGCTAAACAAAGGCTTCCCAGTGTTATTGCTGCTTGTTTTTCACCTTTGAACACTACTTTGCATTTTGAAGTTACTTTATAATCCTCAGTTACACATGTGCGCAATATTTCTTCGAGTTTGAGACACAGTTTCAATGCACGTGGATCCTGTGCTGGTTGTCTATGCATTTATCTCATTCACTGCATTGATTGAAGAATTTCTGTAACATAAAGCACCAGTCTTTCACTGGTGCCAGGTTCTCTCCATCTGGATAATAAGCTACCTGTTCTGCATGGTCTGAGTTTGTAGGCTCCTACTGCCTGTTCCTTCTATCAAGTTTCTGAGATGCATTTTGTGTCAACATTATGGAATTTTTCATAACAGAAATTCTAATTCGACCATGGGGTTTTTTAAAGTTTTATTATTGATATAAAAGCCTGTATATGTATTATTCTTGTCTAGTTTTATGTCATCTCCTTAATATGGCTTTAATTTTTATGGGTTTTTTTTGTTTCCTATCAGAATTTTATAAACTTTTAGGGTTCCCATAGCTTCATTATGTACAGAGAAACTTGTTTGCCTTGTTGACTACTCCATTCTGGGCTTACTCTACTGTTTTAGTACCTGCTCCTTTAACAGCTTTTGCAGCCCGTGAAGTTCCTTAAAAATTTTATGGAAGTTTAACACCTGGGTAGAATTCATCTCACTTCACCAATATATTATAATGTTGTATATGCAGATTGAAGTATTCATATGGATTTCCTTATCTAGTCACTGAAGAGTAGCAGATACTTTTGGAGGGCAATATTGAGAGACATACATGTTTTTTTATAGGGCAGCTACAAGAAAATTTGAAGCCAGCCATGAGATTATCCCCAAGCCACCCTCACTGTATGAACTATCTTTCCTTCATCTGCAGCATAGTCTGTGGCTTACATTAAATTAAACATTTATGGCACTGCTCCTCAAGTGCATATCTCAGCTTTCCTGGGGAAGCAGACAGGAAATAAGACTATTTTTGATCTGTTCTTGTATCTCAGAACACTTTGGCTGGTCCTTGTCAGTAAAAGAGTACTGGACAGATGAACCTTTGATTTAATCTGGTGCACTCACTCTTACACCCCTGGTGTTTCATAACCTGAACTGGATTTCAGAAGCAACTTGCAAAAAGTATAAGGATAAACCTTATAGACAAGATTATTGTGTCCCTATTTTACTACTGGAGAAGTGACATTCAAAGCTGAAGTGACATTCCTAGGTTCATACACAAATTCGTGGTATGATGAGGAATCAAAAAACTCTGGTTTAGGGTTTGGCCCCTTGAGTCAATCAGAACATACGTCCACTTTTAAATTGTTGAAATTTCACATAAGTATAGTTCTCTGTTTCAAAGAGAAAAACCCTTAAGGAAGATAAGATTTCTGTCATATTACACATGTCCTGTTTGTGCTCACTAGTGCACACACAACATCAGTGTGGATGGCATCCATTACCACAGATATTCTCCCCATGCCTTACTACCTGGAAGCAGAAATTCTTGGAGGAGTAAATAACAATATGCAGTAGGGACATTTTTCTTCAAATTTGATTAAATTCACACACTCACTAGTGAAGGTACTTGTCAGATATACAGGCTCCTTTCCCTCCAGTTCTGCTCCACACCATGAATATATAAGATTTTTTTTCTCCTAAATCCATATCAAAGCAGCAAGTGCTGCAGAGGTGCATATATATACCAATATATCCTGGTATATATCTATTTCTAGGTATAGTACACATACATAATTTTTAAAACAAGCTACTTTTAGAATGATATTTGAAAAGTAACAGATTTTAACCCTGTTCACTTTTTCTCTTAAATCTCACTTTTAATTCTTTGATGTTTGAAACAGAAACTATCATAAAAAAGCTAGGAGATAATGATAGATTCTTTGCTGGTTTTGTCTGTTGAGATAGATTCTTGTTTTCAACCATGTTTAATGTCTGAACACTTCAATTTGATGCCAGTGATTCAGGGTCACATTTTGAAGTGCTTAGGAGCTTTGAAGAAAAGAGGCAGTTAAGCAAACTCTAGTGGTCTTTGCAGAGCTTTTACAGCAAAAGCATAAAAGAAATTAAAGGAACCATTAGGCAATCTGTCTCATAAGAAGGAGCAATTGCAGTAGAATAAAGTAAATTAGGATTTGAGTGTCATCAAAAATGGCAGAAGTGTGATGGAATCTCATCTCTATTATGCTTGGGGCTTTTTGATGGTGAGGTGAGGGTAGTGGTGATGGTGAGGGAGGCAGTGTGGAACTCTATACTGGATTCTAATGCCACCTAATTGTCCAGAATATGGCAGCAGAGGATATACATCTTTGAAAAGAATTTTAAAAACCTAATAAATATTTATGTGTTAATCCCTCTTTTCTTAAAATGGACTTTATTTTTTCTGTTCTTGTTGTCAGGGACACGTAGTAATTAATCCTTTTTTTGTTATCACTACACAGTTACTTTTCCCTTTTTGTTACTCAAATTAGAAAATCCCTGATTTATAATAGGACTTTTGGCGGCCTACTATCTAAA
The DNA here is from genome assembly GCA_013400175.1 of Phainopepla nitens. Classification (NCBI taxonomy): domain Eukaryota; kingdom Metazoa; phylum Chordata; class Aves; order Passeriformes; family Bombycillidae; genus Phainopepla; species Phainopepla nitens. The sequence goes on from VXBQ01002608.1 coordinate 31,557, forward strand.
GGGAGAGTATCTGATTTCTGAACATTGTTAAAGATAGTTCTGGCACATATATTCTAAATATGAATTTGACACTGCTTCCCTTTTATGCAAGAATACATAAGTGGAATTTTGGTTAATTTTAGTCAAGACAAAGCAAGTCAGTCTCTAAAGAGATAGTGCTGAGTCCTTCTACATTTTTATCCAAAGTGCATTTGAATAAAAGTTTCAAAACAAATATTCATGTTAAGTAGAATAAAATATATTTTATTGTTGCATGACTGATCACCACAGTATTCTGTTGATTTTGGAAAACTCACAGATACTTAATTGCTTGCAGAGTTGGAATCTTCATTAACTAAAGCAGTATTTATATGCCAAACAATCCAAACTTACATACCCAGAGCAAACATAAAATTTTCTTGCTGTGATTCCTATAGTATTCAGCTTTGTTTGTCTCTAAGCTGGAGAGAAGAAGCACAATTTTTCCTTTTGATTCTAATTTCATGTGCAATCATTTGTTGATTTTGCAATTATTACTTTAATTCCAGTGCCTTTGCTTTTCATTGCTAGCTCAGAGCAATTGGATTCACATTTTTAATCCATGTAAAAGAAACCTCTCAAGAATAAAAAATTTAATGCTCTTAAATGCAATTATTTTTAAGAAAGAAGTAAGATTATCTTCTGACATACAGTGAAAAAAATAAATCATGATAATACTATATGCTTACACAGAGAGCAGAATAACAAGTTTTTCATGTTCTTACATTTAATCCAACTCTCAGGAGTTAGAAGCAACTATCTTCAAGTTTTTGAACAACTTATATTCAAGAAAAAAAATTCTCATTTATTTAGCTAAAGATTGGAATTTTCTAAAGTCTCAACGGACAGGATTCGTGTCACTTTGTTAGCCGTGCAAAAAGTTAGGCATGTAGTCAAAGCTAGTCATCTGCACTTGCCTGTAGTCATAGTTACCCTCCAGGGAATGATTCATCCCATCCGAGTAGGGTGCTCTCTTTTTCCATTTCAGGGGAAGTCTAGACAGTTAATTAGGCAAAATGCCTGATTTTCAGTGGATAACGTTAAACGACATAAATATCCAAGTTTAATGAATTAGGAACCTGTATTTCCTAGACATTTAATCACATGGGTGCTTTCACGTTAATGAAGCCAAAAATCATAGTGTGTAACAGCAGGCACCTCCTTACTGAAGTGCCTAGGCTGGAATCCTAATTTAGGTTAGAGACTTAGACGATAATGACAGCAAAGAAAGATAAAAGTCAACATTCAAAGCTGATCATCTCTCTTCATTCCCAGCAGAAAACAAAGCCTGCATTTGTGAATTTAGGTTCATAAAAATAGCAGGTCCTGGCATTGGCACTTCAGGTATCTTTCTAAGGGTACGTGGCACACATTTGACAGGATCTTTGTAGAGGTTCCTGACTTCCACCTGGGTTGGTTCAGGAGGCAGTACAGGCCCTGTCTCACTTGTGGAGCAAAAGATATGCTGAGAGGCAAAAGCAATGTGGTCTGTGGGAAACCAGACCTTCACCATTTGCCATGGGAATATGTCAGAAATGCTGCTGTCTCACACTTTAATGTATCCTATTAAGACTTTGTAGTTGTGTTTGGTCTTAGAGATACAAATAATTGCTTCCCCAGAGAATGAGGCTCTCGCTGCTGTGCCAATGATGTTTAGGATATCCATCTTATATTCTCTGCAATGATATGTTAACAAGTGTTGCTGCATCAGTATCAAGATATCGAAGTTCCTCTCTTTGTGTTTACTATGTTGTTCCAGTATTATTTTTTGCCAATGTGTTTATCACCTTTCTCCACTCACCGCCACTTTTATGGTTCTCAGCTACTGCTCTTTTTCTTTCATATCCAGAAACAGTTACTGCCATCTTTTCTTTACGTTAGACCATACATTTCTTTGTGCCAATGATCACTTCTCCATGGCCATTGTCAAAGGAGTTTACTCATCCATCCACTGTGGAAAATTCGCAAAACAACCATCTCTTTATTGGGAGAGCTTCCATAAACCCACAGATGCAGCACTGGTTTCCTTGAATCTCACATTTTTAAGGATATCTCTTATTTTTCAAGTTGGGTCTTGCTCTGGGAATATTCATTTCTCCCCATTTTGGACTAAAACATCCTTCTAATGATCTTTTATAATTACTTCTGTGTCCCAGGCATATACCTATTGCTGAAATTCATGATGTGAGAGAAAGCTTTCACACAAACTAGGTTTCCAACATGAAAGTTACACTGACAAAGAGATAAAATGTTTTAATAATGTTTTCCAGAATGAAATACAGAAATCAGGTCTGCAGCCTAATCTTCCATTAGCTATTTTGTCTCTCACACACATAGCATCTTTCTGCTTTCAGTGCTTGGGATGGTTGCAGACTTTAACTCATTTTTAGGTTTGGGCTTTTTTGTTGTTTTTGCTCCATTGAAATCAGATACCAGGAAGAGAAGGCTAAGGTTTAACTACTGACTTCTTGAGTATACATTCACGATGATTGGTGAAGCAGTCAATCTGTATGTTTATGCATTTTCATTTTGTGTTTGCTTTCTTCATTATTTCTAAATAATAAGCTGTGAAAATTGATTTCTATACACTCTTGCCCTTCAGATATTTCATAATATCTTCATGTGAAGCAGTTTTAACAGCTGAAACAGCTCACTTCTCTAGTGAAAATACATGCTATTTTTATAGCTTCTGCTAGATGCTCCTGCTGCTGCCTTTTTATATTATTGTCTGTAGAACAAATAAAGGGAGCAACCTGAACTAGGTGCTCTGCTTTTATTTCTTGAACTTTTAACTATGAGCTTCTAAGAATAAATATTTCTTCATTCGTCCATTATTTTTTGTCAAGAAGTCTTCATAATTAAGCCTCTGTGAAAGCCTTGCAGAGGTGAGGGCTAACGAAAGGTGTCTTCAGCAGAAGTGGGTGGTCATAGAAAGAAGACGAGTTAAAATCTGACTGTCAGCCAAACTGAAGTGCATGTTCTCCAGTACCATGAGTGAGGCTAAGTTCTACCTAACATTGGTTCTCCTAGGAGAAGAAAGCTTGTCTGATATGAGGGATAATTGAATGTATAATTCTGTTATCATAGGATGCCAGAAGCAGTACAAAAATAAAAGTTTTTTCTTAATGTGGATTTAAGAGTTGAGAAAATACAATCAAGCTGCTTGCAATGGCTCTAGGAACTGAAACTGTTAGTAGTGTCTGTTATTTTTAATCTTTGAATTGTGATATCAACAGATCTGCATCAAGCTTCTCTGAAAAGGCTTCTTGATATCAGAAGAAAATTTTTTTCTGGTTCAGTTCTAGGAGACAAAACTTTCCCAGCTCATTTTCTGAAGCTGCAGCTTGTATAAGAGTTCAGGAGTTGTAACAAATTTTCTCCATGAGAGCCACAATATGATTTGGCGCCACTCATATTTTCTTTTCATTTCAAATGTGTTTGCCTTGAAAAACTGACTTGAAAGCCTTAATACATTTAAGTATTAGTGAAAATAAGTAGAAAAAAATACTTGTGGAAACTTGTTGAAAGTTGTGATTTTCTATAAATACCTTTATATCTTTAAGGTATGACTGAGAATGTATATTTTTATGCATATATGTGGGAATTTCCCTGGCTCTCCCTAAGCTCACAATAATGTGACAATTTTGTCTAAGCATGAGCAGGGGCAGGAGAAAGTCATAAGATTATTCACAAGGAGAATAGAGAGTCATTAGGGTTGGAAGATCAGCTGGTCCAACCCCCTTGCCAAAGTAAAAAAAGTAAAAAGTCTTATTATTTATCTTCTAAAACATACAAAAAAAACCCTCTGAATCAGATATATTTTGGTTATACAGTCAGTGCCTTGGGGTAGTTAAAAAAAGTTGCAATGTGCTACATTCCATTCTGCACTAAAAAATAGTGTGAATTCAGGGAGGATAAGGTGCCCTCTAGGCAGTAGTATAAGCAATTATGTTCAGGGCAAAAAAGCACTGATCAAAATGCCAGGACAAACTCTTCTTTCTGCAGTTGTTTCCATGTTCTTTGAAAAGAGTATAAGAAATTTTAGGCCTCCTGAGTGTACTCGGAGATGCTTGTTTTTCTATTCTGTGCATCCAATTATCATATCCTAAATGTGTATTTTGGGTTTGTTTACCGTAAAAACATATCATATGTATGTTGCTCTCTAAGACAAGCGGCCTGTGATTTTGGAACTACACAGACATACATATGTGTGCCAGCCATTTCAGAATCATTAAAGTTTTTCTTCATTTCAGGTCCTGCAAATACCTTTGGTGCACATGCATATGTCAATGCAGGTGTGCATACACAACAAACTTGTCAAATGTACAGAGTTTTTCAAAGTGACCGATTTTTACGGTTTGCAGAACAACAGATTCCTTTTAAAATCATGCCAATTTTATGAATGTGCTGAATATATTCTCAAATCTTGAAAATGTATATGCATGTCTTATATTCTTCTTTAAAACAAAAATCCTTAAGTCCTTAACATCTCCAATAGTGCTTCTAATGAACTTCCTTCTCTTTAGCACTTTTTTTGAGTATGTGTTAATTCCACAATATTATTTTTTCCATTTTCAGTAATGAAATGGTATGGAGTAACCATGTATCTTGTTTCTAATGGTAGGGAATTGTCCTACTAAGGACTTTTATTTTGGTAACCCAGGTGTACTCTGTTTAAATGTAAATCCTTTTAGACCTCTACCCTAAAATTATTTCTCCTTAAGTATGGTGTTGCTTGGTATTTATCATGATGGTCGCTTGCATCAGAGGAAAGCCTCTCACATCCTAGTAACCCATAGCTTCATGCCTCTCTAATAGTTCTAATTATATCACTTAATCAGACTGTTCTGAGCTGGAAAGGACCCACAAGGATCATTGAGTCCAACTCTTTCAGCGAACAGCCCATACTGGCATTGCACCTGCAACCTTAGCATTATTGGCACTATGCTCTATCTCTGTCAGTGTCACCTGAAAGTAGAGCCAAGGCATCCACAATTGCTTGGCAGCTCCTTGTGACCAGTGATTGGGAAGATTTCACCATATATGTTTCTGGAAAAAAAAAAAAAAAA